>JAGDFM010000154.1:0-83575 GCA_019155715.1 Phytophthora pseudosyringae | reverse complement strand
CCGGGGCCCCCCCCCCCCCCCCCCAGCGTCCCCCCCCCACTAACTAATCCATGCTGTCTTTTGCCCGAAGTCACGGACGTCATGGACTGCTTCCGGGGCGTGCTCAAGCTCAACGAGTACAGCGAGCGCACGCTGGCGCTGACGCTGGACGTGATCGACGCCAACCCGGCTAACTACACGGTCTGGTACTTCCGGCGGCGCGTGCTGGAGGCGCTGGACGCGGACCTGCGCGCGGAGCTGCAGTTCACGGCCGACATGGCGTTGCAGAACCCCAAGAACTACCAGATCTGGCACCACCGCCGCGAGGTGTGCGCCATGCTGCACGACGGCGGCGGGGAGAAGGCGTTCTGCGCCATGGCCATCGACGGAGACTCCAAGAACTACCACGCCTGGGCGCACCGCCAGTGGGCCGTCAAGACCTTCGGCCTCTGGGACGGAGAGCTCCAGTTCGTGGACCAGATGCTGCTCGAAGACGTGCGCAACAACTCGGCGTGGAACCACCGCTGGTTCGTGCTGAGCAACACGTCGGGCCTCGCTGCTGAGGCGGATCGCCAGCGGGAGGTGCGCTACGCGCTAGAGAAGATTTCGCTGGCTGTGCACAACGAGAGTCCGTGGAACTACCTCCGCGGCCTCGTCCGCGGCCATGAAGCGACTTTTGCTGCGCACGTGAAGGAGAAGGCGCAGGAGCTGCTGGCTGCTACGCCCGACTGCATCTTTGCGGCGGCGCTGCTGGTGGACTTCTACACCAAGGAAGGCACGGACGAGGCGGTTGAAGCGGCCAGCAAGCTTGTGGAGACGCTCATGGACGACACAGACCGCGTGAGGAAGGCCTACTGGCAATTCCGCCTCTCCACGCTCAAGCGCCGCGCGTAGTGGGATTCGCGAGCTTGTTCTGCATACACGAACGCCTTGGTTGGCTTGAATGGCGACGCTGATCTCGGAAGTATAATGAGTCCTATCAACACGAAACAAGCACGGCTATGTTGTTTAGGCCTTGGGTCGTCTTCGTAGCTACGCTAGTTCCCAAAGGGAGGCATCGGTTGGACGCGAGGAAAGTCCGCGTCGCTCTAGTGCTGGAAGATTCAACCTACTGCCATTAGTTCAGCTGGTGCACCAGCCATCCCAGTAGCTTGCCAGCGCAGAGCGATGCTGCGGTCATAAGCTCTAGCCAGGCTGTTTACTTACGGGCGAACGCTTGCGTCACCTTCTACTTGGACGGGTTAAATGTTGGACGGGAAGTTGTTCACTGTCGCCATGTCCTCCACCTTGCTGCCATTTACGAAGAACTCAAGCTTCACTCTCATGAGCACTGCTTTCTGTATCGGACAACAGCAAACATACAGATGAGTGTCAGATGGTAGCCCAACCACCGCAAATATCGAGCGCACGCTTACCTCGCCCTGCAAACTGTTCTGGATCTTGACGACCTGGGTCACTGCACCACCGTTGTTTGGCGGCACTGCGTCACCACTGGGGGGCTCCATTTTCAGCTTGATGTACTTGGGGAACGCTGCAAGGAACACAAACTTCTCGATCGGCATGGCGGTGGAGTTCCGCGTAGTCGCCGTGATGTACGTCACCGACTTGTCGTCAGGGTTGGGCTTCGTAATCTCCAAATCCACGGTCAGACCGTTCTTTTCGTAAGCGCGCACCGGCGGGTTCGCCGCAGGAGGCACCGGTGCCGTCGAAGGTGTGCCAAAGTCCATCAATCCCAGCAAATCATTGCCCCCCGAAGTAGCGGCACCACCGTTACTTGAACCGAATGAAGCCGCTGCAGGAACAGGTGCTGGTGCAGCCGGACCGCTTGCGAAAATATCTGCTAGCAGGTCCACCGCAGGTGGAGCAGTCGGAGCAGACGATGAGGCCGAAAACGACGTGCTCGCGCTTGACGTCGATGCGCCGCCACCAAAGATGTCGTCTAGGTCGAGCAGACTGGCACTAGCACTCGCCGTAACGGCCTGGACAGGCTTCGAAACAGCCGCAGCGTTTCCACTGCTGGAGCTTGCGCCCACATCTTCGTCGCCGAGTAGGTCGGCAGAGCCAACAGCCGAGGATGCAAGGTCGTCATTACGGCTGCGCACCTTCGATGCATCAATAGCTGGCATGTTGGCAAGAACATCATTACGCAGAGAGGACCACTGGGGCTGGCCAAGAGTGGTGTACTCCGTGGCACGCTGCTGCAGTTCGAGCACCATGGAGGAATTAAAGGAGGAAATCATCGAGTTCAGCTTGGCAATTCCAGGCGGCGAGCTGAAACGCGTCGTCAATTTCACCATAGCGTTCAGCGAGTATGCGCGCGTAATGTCCGTGGACCCGTGGTGACGCAAGATTGTCTTGAAGAGCTCCGCAATACTGTTCTCATCCACACGGCTCTTGTCGCTCAGCGTTTCCTCGGATGCAGGTGCATCCAGCAGCAAAAACTTACTGTACTCGCCGACGCACCATATCCCAACGTGGACAAGCGACAGCTGGGAAACGTCGTCGTGGAGTGCCCAGAACAGTTTGTGTACCACGTACGGGTGCAGGTCGGTGTTGCGCTGAATAAGCGTAATGAGCGAGCTGCATATCCGCTCGTCCGGCAGCGTCGAACCGGCAATCGACAACATTGTAATCAGTGTATCGATGTGCCACCGGCTTGACGGGGCGTAGCGGTCCACCGCATCTAACGAAAGGAACAAAACATAAATGAGCATACTAGGATGCCAGCACCAAGAACGCGACTAATCTGCGGGTTACCAGCAATACGCGAGCACAGCTCCGGCTTCTGCTCGTTCGAAGCGATGACGAGGTAGTTCAGCATCTCACGCGCCAGCTGCATACCAAGACCACAAAAGTCAGTACAGAACGCCATCAAAACAGTGAGAAATGTGGGTGCCAAACGTACCGTTTGGATGTTGGACGAGTTCACAAGCGAGTAGATCAGCTCGAGCGCACGCTGACGAATGGACGTGTCCGGATCCTTCAGACAGTCCACGATGGTGTTGGTGTGGCGCTGCACCGCCGCAATGTCGTCGGTAACAACCTTGGACAGTGTGTTGAGCGCCACGTAGCGAATGTTGTTGTCCCGGTTCAGCAGGAACCGTCCCAGGATGTTGATCGCAAGCACGCGCAGTCCGCTGTCGCTCTCAATCGTCATAATTGTCTGGACACATTCGTACAGAATGGCATTGCCAGCCGTCTTGGCCGTCTCGGTGTTCGTCGCCACCTGCGCCAAGACGTCGTTCATCGCCTCGCTCGCTTCCTCGTTGTCCTTGCCCAGCAGCCGCAGCAGCTTCAGGATCGCCACCTGCAGGAACGGGTCGGCGATGCCGCTCACGTCGTACTCGCTCGAGTACCCCATGGACAGCAAGTTGCGCAGCTGGCGCACGAGCTTGGGCACGAGGCTGCTGAACTTCTTCCGGTTCTCCGCGTCGAGCAGCACCACTTCGGTGATGAGCTGCACCCCGGCCAGCAGCACTCCGTGGTGCTTGGCGCGCAGCAGGCCTAAGATGGATTCCGTGAAGTCCTCCACCAGATCCGGCACCTTGGTAAACACCCGGATCGCCGCCAGCGCCGCCTTCTTGCGCAGATGCTCGTTGTCGCTGCGCAAGTGGCGGTCCACGTCCATGACCAAGTCCCGCGCCATGTCCGCCTACAGTAGCAAACATACCAGCGATCAGTCTCTCTCTCTCTCTCATCCTCTGGATCCTCTGGATCTCCCCTCCCCCTTTTTCCAGCAACTTACCGAGGCAATGTTGCCTACTGCCATGAGCGCCAGCGCCACGATAAAGTGGTTCTGGTTGTTCAGGTCGCTACCAAAACGCAGCACAGCACAAAACGTCGACGAATTAGCTCCCAAACCGCCGCTCTGCAGTGCAGCACGCCCGAAAAGCACTCACTTCTTGACCGAGTTGGTGACGAGCGTGAGCACGTCCTCCTGGTCCGTGAGCAGCAGGATGAGCCCCAGATAGCCCATGCGCTTCTCCGCGAAGTACGGGCTGGCGATGAGCTTCACGCATTCCATCTGGCCGAAGTGCGACGGGTACCCGAGCATGTGGATGAAGAGCAGCTTGGCCACGTTGCGGTGGCGGTACTGCCGGTCCTGCTCCTTGAAGGCGGTGCGGACGAGCGCGCTCTCCTTGGCGATCACGGCGCGCTCCTCGGCCGCCGTCTTGCAGGCGCGCACGCCGCGGATCAGGTCGCGCAGCTTCTGGCTCATGGCTCAAGGGGGTCTCTCGGCTTGTAGGGGGAGGGGGGGGGCGCTCTACTGCCTGGAGGAGAGAGGGGGCGCGGAGCTCGAGCTTGGGCTTGGATACCGTCCTTTTCCCCCACGTGTGCGCTTCTGGCTTGTCGATGGCATTGTTCTGAAACGTCCAGAAGAATGCCACCGGGGATTTTAGCGGGTATACATTTTCTGCCAATCCGACCGGAAACACGTGGATATTGGCCAATGGAAAGATGGAGAACGAGGATTGGTGGAAAATGAAACTCTCTGTGACGTGTGACGAGGTTGAAGCTAGCTGTATCGCGACGCTCGCTCTGAGAGCTACGATGGCGAACACACAAAGAGAAAAGAAGGAAGCAGGAACAGAAGCGGATGCGTGTGGCCCGATCGCGTACTAGTTTCTGGCGTCCTCCACGATTTCCAGCGAAGCGCGAACTTGGTTGAGCTTGAGCAGGCAGGACCTACAGCGTTGGTTACCACAAACTCAATGATACCGCGACATTGTCGAAGAACGGCGGCAAACCCTTGTTGAGCAGTTTGGATACTGCAGCCGCGGTCTCGCCAAGACCGACGTCGGGTGATTATTCTTGTGGTTGCAATGGCTGCTTCGCCATTGAGCAATGCAGAGACACTAGATACAGAGGTATCGACATTATGGTGACACAACGGGGTGATTGAGTTTGTGTGATCAATCCACTTGCCTCTCGATGAGCTCGACCGCATCTCTCAAGCGGAGACCCAACTCGCGGCAACGGCCCTGAGCACGAGCCCAAATGCCCTCAGGTTTACGAATACGACCACGTACCTCGGGATTATGTTGCTGTGTTTCCCCCGACTCCTGCTGAATGATATTGTGAATTGCACTGAGCTCTCGCAAATGCCACTTTGCCGTCGTAAGCCTCGATTCGACCGTCGAGTTGTTTTGCTCTCTTCGCGCAAACAAATCGTAAGCTTCTTATCGTTTCCATGCACGCCGAGCGGCGATCCGTTCGTCCATACCCGTCTTGAGTAAATTGCTGCTGCTGTTGCTGGGAACTACGAGGCTATGCCAACGGCAGGATCTCGCAGCGATCGTCAAATACGATATCTTGATGCGCTGCCAGATCGTCCATAACCCACATCGTATCCAGCAAAGACGCGTCCCTCGCCACCTCGCCTCTCGACCAAACACTCGCCCGTACACGATCCCCGCCACAAGCAGCAGGGCGCGCTCCACCCTCCAGCGGCTCCAACTTCCCATCCAGAAGTCTGCCGCCACCCTGCATTCAACACAGCCATGAGCCGCGGGGTTTCTCTCCACGTCAGCATATGCCGTTGCTATTGAACACTTAGAACGAGTTGCAGCCACGGCGCAAGCTCGGCATCTGACGGTGCGTCCTCTCGCCATCGCCCTGCACGAGCTCTTTCATTTTTGGTACATCTAACTTGAAGTGCGTTTTGTATCGTTTTTGCGCGCCCAAATCTTCAAGTTGGTGTGCCGCACCCCATTCTGCTCATACAAACTTCCAATCACGATATAGGACGAGCCAATCAGCATCCACCGCCGGCAAAAACGGAACCAAAACGGCGTCACATTTCGATTTCCTAGGTCGACGCAACACCCTTCCGAGCCGCCGTCATGCTGGCCGCCAAGTCGCTCTCCCTGTCCGCCGCTGGGCGCCGCGCGCTCGGAGCCACGCGCGCAATGGCCGGCGGCCGCGCCGCCTTCAACTGGCGCGACCCGCTGCTGCTGGACAGCCAGCTGACGGACGAGGAGGCCATGATCCAGGTGCGTCGTCTCCGGGCTGCAGTCGCTGCCGCCTCTTGGGACTGAGTTTGGGGCTGCTTCTGCGCAGAAATCGGCCGGCGACTACTGCCAGGGGAAGCTGCTGCCGCGGATCGTGGAGGCCAACCGCAAGGGCACGTTCGACCGCGCCATCATGCGGGAAATGGGCGCCATGGGCTTCCTGGGCCCCACGATCGAGGGCTACGGCTGCGCCGGCGTGGGCTACGTGTCCTACGGCCTCATCGCCAACGCCGTGGAGCGCGTACGTTGACTGTTAGGAGGTGGCGTGGAGGTGTGTGGGGGGGGGGAGCTCAGCTGGTGTGGATTATTGGTTTTTTGTGTGGCAGGTGGACAGCGCCTACCGCTCTGCCATGAGCGTGCAGTCGTCTCTGGTCATGCACCCGATCTACACGTTTGGCTCCGAGGAGCAGAAGGAGAAGGTGGGGGCAGCAGCAGTTTACGTGCTGGAGACTGTGACGCTAGTAGTGTAAGTCTCACATGTGTGTGTGGCTTCTGTTGTTCGTTTGATGACGTGCAGTACCTCCCGCGGCTTGCTACGGGTGAACTCATTGGCTGCTTTGGCTTGACGGAGCCGAACCACGGATCTGACCCTGGCTCGTGAGTGATTGCTGTTTAGTGTTCGTGTATGTTTGTGTGTATCTTACTCGGTGTATATTTTTTTTTCATGAAAGGATGGAGACGCGTGCTAGACTCAAGGGAGACAAGTACATTCTCAACGGTTCCAAGAACTGGATCACCAATTCTCCGATCGCTGACGTGTTCCTCGTCTGGGCCAAGGACGACGAGGGCGATATCCGCGGTTTCATCCTGGAGAAGGTACGTTCCTGCCTCCTTTGATTGTTTTTGTCGAGCAAGGTGAGATTAACACCATCTCGTTTTCACTACAGGACTTCCCCGGTCTCTCCGCCCCTTACATTGAAGGCAAGGCGACCCTCATGGCGTCTGCTACTGGCATGATTTTCCTGGAAGATGTCCAAGTTCCCAAGGAGAACATGCTGCCCAAGGTGAAGGGCCTCAAGGTGCGCCGTAGCAAAGCTGTCATGCAGTATGTTGCTCATCCGATGCTAACTGTCTCTCTGGTGCCTTGTTGTGTCTGGCCACTGCAAATGCTATAGGGACCCTTCACGTGCCTGAACAGTGCTCGCTACGGAATTTCATGGGGAGCCCTCGGCGCAGCATGTACGGACTTGTGTACGCAGAAGGCACGTGTCGGTGATCTTACTAACCTTCATTTTTTTTTTCTATCAACTTGAAACAGACGCGTGCATGGACATCGCCCGTCAGTACACACTCGACCGTAACCAGTTCGGCGCACCACTCGCAGCGTGCGTGTTTCGGATTTAAACCTCCTTGCGTTGAAATGCTGCAGTCCTGACAATATGCGCGTGAATCTCTTTGAACAGCAACCAGCTTATTCAGAAGAAGCTGGCAGACATGAGCACGGAAATCGCGCTCGGTCTTCAGGGGTGTCTGCAAGTCGGCCGCCTGCTCGACGAGGGCAAGGCGCCTGTGGAGCTGGTCTCCATGGTCAAGCGCAACTCGTGCGGCAAGGCAATCGAGATTGCTCGCAACGCCCGTGACATGCTTGGCGGCAACGGCGTCTCGGATGAGTACCACATTATCCGCCACGTCGTGAACCTGGAGGCTGTCAACACCTACGAGGGCACGCACGACGTGCATGCCCTGATCCTCGGCCGTGCCATCACGAGTCTGCCCGCGTTTGTTCCTCGCATGGCTCCGTAGACAAGAGCTCAAAAGATTGGAGTCTCCAAGTTGGACAGTAGACGGTTATGACCTGTCGTCCTCGCAACTACTTCGTAGTAATACACGTACGTGTTAAAATGGTCGCTCAAAGTCTTTGCGTACTGCTGAAGAGAAACAAACTCAAATGAAAGTGAGGAGGACTCGTAACACGTGCGGCCTGTTAGTTGTCTTCGCTTGCTGTCCGCTATTTAGTTGAAGCCGTACTCCTGGCGGGCTCGTTTCACGACACCAACGAGGAATCCGCTCTTGTTGCGAACATTGGAGAGGTTAGCGCCAGCGAATCGCGTGAGAACTTGGTTTGCCAACGGCTCTGAAAGCTGGCCAAGCACTTCGTAGCACTTGCCGCCAAGCTCTTCCAAGGACGACAGCGTTTGATTCGCCACCAACGAATGAACGTGGTTCTGCACCGACACCGGAAGCACAGTAAACGACTGCATGCCAACAGGAGCTCGTGCAGCAGCGAAGGCAGGGGGTCCTCGTGCTGCTCCGCCATATTGAGCTTGTCCCTGGGGTGCAGGCTGTCGACGCCGTGGGTCTCGAGGGTCCTGTGGAGCCTCGTAGGGCCTGTCAAACAATGCTGGGCCAGGCCCGGCTGTCATGGGAGGGTAGCCGCCACCGTTTGCTCCGTTGCTATTCAAACGCCCGCCTTGAGGAGGTCCTCCAAGAACAGAGGCCCCTTGTGCTGGCGCTCCGTAAGCCCCGCCTCGCGGCATCGCCGAAGGAGGTTGTCCACGTGGAGATGGCACCTGCGGTCGGTTCTGTTTCTCTGAGGCGATCGCCTTCTCGTTGACACGGTTGATGATTCCCACCAGAAAGCCTTGCAAGTTCTCCACCTGGGACAGATCCACATTGCTGAAATTCTCGACAGCCTGCAGTGCCACACGCTCAGGCAGATGCAACAGCCGCGTCACCACGTTATCATTGAGCGGTTCCTGCAACCTTCCTTCGCGGCGCATGCTGTCGACTACCGCCTTTACAGGGGGCGGCAGGCGTTCATACATGCCATTCGAGCCTGCGGCACTAGGTGGACCTGGTTGAGCTCCTCGTGGAGACGGCTGCTGGTTCATCAACGAAACCCGACGACGAGGATCGCGTCCAGCGCCACTGCGGCTTTGAGGAAGAGGCTGGTCTCGGCGGCGCGGATCTTCAGCTCTTGTTCCCGTCGCAGCCCGTGGCATTGGTTGAGCAGTTGGAGATGGTGGACCTTGACGGCTTCGCGAAGTTAGTCGAGGGTCGACTGCTGCCCTGGGATTAGTCGTGCGTGTAGATCCATTCGTCTCCGGTGCAGTTGCTTTTTCCGAGTGCACAGCGCGCCCAAATTCATCAACATCTTTCTGCTGATGCCGCTCAGGCTCAGGTCGCGCCCTTGCTGGTCGAGGAGAATTCGTCACCGACGTGTCTTCTTGGGGTTGATCCCGCTGATACGGCACCTGAACAGTAGAAACCCCTGTGGCAGGCTGTGGAGGCGCGTAGCCAAATCGAAAGAGTCCTGGGTCGCTTTTGTAGTCCGAGATGAAGGCGTCGACAGGCTGCAGTGCCGCGACCTGGGGGTTCTCCTTCTGGTACTCGCGATAGATGCGCATGAGTTGCCCGTTCTTGTCGCGAATATCCCGCATAGGCGTTCGTACGAATCGGGCAATGATAGCGATTTGCGCAAACCCAGGCATCGCACCAACGGATGCAAATGCAGCACGACTCACTTGGGTCACTCGGAACTCGCCGCTTGTCTGAAAGTCCATAAGGCGGTCCCAGGCCGCAGCAGAGAGCCCCTTGTGGTCCTCTTCGTGGTGCTTGTGCCTGCTAGTGGAAGACGCCGTAGAGTCGCCGCTACCACGACGATGGCGACCGTGCTTCTGGTCGTCGTCATGGGAGCTACCTTTGCTGTCCTCCACGTAGCGTGGCCGCTTGGGATCTGCGTCTCCGTTTGCTGGTGCGTTGGAAGAAGCATTGGGCTCATCATCGGCCTTCCTCTTCGCTGGTGTAACGGTAGATTGTTCACCAGGAACATCGCTTGCCAAAGTGCCATCTACTTCCATCGCGACAGGTCCCTCAACTGCCGCCGACGATGTCATGGACGGATGATCCGGATCGTACTCTTCTTGTTCACTAGCCGGGCGGTTGCTCGCCATTGGCGTCCCAGCCGGAGACGGGTTGGCAGGGTCGTATTCATCCTCTCCATGCGGCACAGCATCCACCGCTAGTGCAGGCGCCGACGGGCCGTATTCACTTTCATCGTGCGCTGCTGGTGGGGACGATGCCGCATCTGCCTGTGTGCTCTCCACGGGGGCATCTTTTCCTGCTTCTTGCTCGTCGCTCAAAGCTGCTTTAATCTCCATAGAAACACAAGAAGGTTCCACTGGAGAAGAATTGTCTGCGCCATCATCTGGTGCACTCGCTGGCACATTCTCCTGGTGGTCCGAGATGCTTGCGTCGTCTTTCACTGCATCCTCCGTGGCAGCCAGCGCCTCCTTTGGCGACGCATCTAAGGCCTCATCCTTCTCGTCGCTGTCGTTCCCCGTCACTTGCTCGCCCGCTTGATCCGCATCTGAGGCAGCAGCGTCTTCCGCCTCTGCTGCGGTGGCGGCGTCGCTGCTCGGAGCATTCGCGGGATCCGACGCCATCACAACGTCGTCCTGCTGTCCGTCTGCCTCAGCACTCGGAGCTTCCTCCGCTTCAGCGTTGAGTGGCTCGCTCTCCTCCCCCTGATCGCCCTGTGGCAGCGGCTTGGACACGTCGTCACCGCCATCGAGTCGTTGGTCGGTCGTCGACTCTTGCGGCTCGTTCTCCGTCGCCTCTGCCCCCTGAACAGCAGAAACGCCGCTGTCGTCTGCGCCTTCCGTCACCGACGCGTCGGAGACGGGCGTTGGCTCGATAGGCGCAGCATCCGCCGCGCTGGTAGCGTCGGTCGCCGCAGGTGCGTCGCGCTCCATGTTATACAGCTGCTCCCCGGCAATAATGGGGAGCTCCAATGGCCCAGTATTATGTGCACCACACTAAACGTACATGTATCCGAAACGGCGTGGCTTAAAGCCTCGCTCAGCATGGAGCCATCGCGACTAGCAGTGCCGCCACCAGCTATTGCCGCGGTGAGGGAGAAGAACAATGCCTCGAGCATCCCGCGCTTCTTCTTCCCTCGCAAGCGGACGCCGTTCACGAGCGGCGAGCGCATTCGACGCGGGAGGGTGGCGGCCCGACTGGACGCCGTGATCCTGTCCAGCGCAGAGTTCTCTCAGTTGGTAGAGCGCATCGGCCACTTTGCCTGTACGTGGGTGCTTTCTCATTGGGAGCTGCTACCGCTGCCATTTTCTAACTGTCCTGGCGTTGACTGTGGCATTGGAACCAGGCGATTCCGGGCTGTCGCTGGATCTGAAGCGAGAGATGGAACACCGAGCCAAAACGACGGGCATCGTCGAGGTGGATCGCATGCTCAATGCGCAGATGACGCTCATGCTGTCGTACGAGGACTACCAGTCGCTGTCAAAGGGTTCTTGGTGCACTTCCTCCGCCCTGCGCGCAACGTTGCACGTCTTGCTGTCAGCGCAACAATTTCTCATGGTCGGAAAAAAAAAAACATTCGTGCTGAAAAGTTCCGTTTGTCTGCTGTTTGTTTACCATTAATCAAATTTGCTGCTGGATGTCTTTTGCGATGAACCTTGTAGTTCCCGCAAGACAAACAGGGGCGAGTAAGTGGGTACACGATCCTGGAGTCTCTTCACCAGCTGCAGTTGTCGCTGCGCGTGGCTCAGTTCGTTCTGGAACGAGTTGCTCAGGAAGGCGGTGATAAAGACGATGAAAAGCTGTCGGAGAAGGCGTTCGTGTCCCTCATCACCGAGACAATTCAAGCCGCAAGCCGAGAACTGGGGCTCCAAGCTGACGACGATTTCCAGCAGTACTACGAGCTCATCTGTGCGCGCATGCTGCTGCTGCCCCACGGCCTGCAACAAATTCGCACTCGTGGGCTGTCGGTCCACCAAGTTGTGACGTGCGACCGCTTTGCAGAGTTCTTTCGACTCATGGATGATTCGCTGCGCGAACGGTACGATCAGCCGGGAAACGCATTCCACCCAACGCGAGTTCGCAATGTGCATCGGCAGTACCTCCAACTAGACCGCGACGGCAATGGCATGCTTAGCACGAGTGAGCTGCAGGACTACGGGAAAAAGCGTGCCTTCAACCCCGCAGGCCACGAGCCCACCCACGATCTGACAGCTGCCTTCGTGACGCAAGTCTTTGCGGAAGTACCAACGTTTAAGGATGAAATGGATTATCACGCGTACTTGGACTTCACTCTGGTGATGAGCGACAGAGTATCCCTTGCTGCGCTTCGAGTAAGTTGCAGCGTTGAGCGGGTATTTTTTTAATTTCTGCGTTCTTGGCTAACAATTCCTCGTCTGGTGGTGGTGCTCTCAGTTCTTTTGGGGGGTGCTCGACTTTCACAAACAAGGATTTCTGGACGCCTTCACTCTTGACTACTTCCTACGAAGCTTGCTCGAGAAGATTGATGCGCACGAAGGGAAGGACGAGGCACCAACCATCGATCGCCTGCGGGTATGTACAGTACGCTACTCGAAAAAGTCGTGAAGCACCATGAAATAGTCGCTGAACGAATGAACTTTGCTGCGGTTTCTTGTAGACCCAGATCTTCGATGCGGTAGCACCGGTGCATCCAGCCAGGATCACGTGGCAAGATCTCCAGCGGTGCAAGCTCGGACACGATGTCGTTCGGTAAGCAATACGAACGCGTTCAATTCGGTGTCGTGGAGATAGAATAGCTCACGACGTATTGTCTGTTTGCATTTCCAGGCTTGTCACCGACTACGTGGCTTACCGCGCGTACGAAGACAGTGGAGGCCGCTTCTCCACATCTTGAAGACTGCATTTTAACAGCATCCGTGAAATTGAGCGCGAGGCCAAGCACCTGTTGATATCTACCGTATTACTTAAAAGTAGTAAAGACGACTGCAGTCCAGCTCTGATAGCGTAACTTCGCGTCCTCACTGTAGCATGCATCCGTGCATCGCCCGCCATCTTAACGCCGGACGCAGCACCCAACAACAAAACGAGAGCGCATGGAGCGTAGAGAATAGCATCTTTACGCGTAGCGCTTAAGCCAGCAAGTTCTCGCCGTTGTAGTGGAAGAGGCACATGCTGCCAGTGAACATGGCGACGCTAACAAGAACCTGCTGGTGCTTCGTCACGAAGGCGTTTGCTCGCTCACGGGAGGTCTGGTACCACGACTTGCGCTGCACAGGCACACCACCGGCGCCGAAGCGGCCGCCAAGGAGGTTAGACTTGGGCTTGGAGATGCTGGACGCGTTCATCTGACGCTGGCTCGCGTTCAGGCGCTCGTACTTGGTGCGCAGGCTGGCTGCCTCGCGTTCCAGCATCTGCAGGGCGGCCTCCGCCTCCTGCTTCTTCTTGGACAGACCCACCACCGAAATGCTAAGCTTCTCGGCCTCCGACAGCGCAAAGCTCGCCTTCACGTGGAAACGGCTGCCCGCCGACTTGGGCTCCTCAACCTTCTCCGCCTCTTCAACCTTCTCAACCTCCTCGGTCTTTTCAGCCTCTTCGACCTGTTCAACCTCCTCGGTCTTTTCAGCCTCTTCGACCTTCTCAGCCTCCTCGACCTTTTCAGCCTCCTCGACCTTCTCAGCCTCCTCGACGTTCTCGGCCTCCTCAACCTTCTCGGCCTCCTCAACCTTCTCGGCCTCCTCGACCTTTTCAGCCTCCTCGACGTTCTCGGCCTCCTCAACCTTCTCGGCCTCCTCGACCTTTTCAGCCTCCTCAACTTCTTCAGCCTTCTCATCCTTCTCTGCGGCAACCTCCTGCTCAATGGCCTCCTTCACCGCCTCTTCCACGAGCTCCGTGATGGTGGTGGGCTCGTCCTCTTCTTCCTCGTCGGCGGTGGAGTACCACTTGTCCAGCACGTTGTCCTGGAAGAGCGACGAGATGGGGAACTCGATCTCCTTCACGGGCTCCTCGTCCTCCTCGTCCTCCTGCGACGACGCCGCGGCCACCGTGAGGGTCACGACCGCCTCGCGCGACTGCACGGGGTCGAAGATGAACGTGGCGGGGAACGTCAGCGTCGTCGCCTCCTCCTCCTCTTCATCCTCGCTCTTCGCGGCGGCGTCCCACGCCACCGTGCGCACCACCGGCTCCTTCTCCTTCTTGACGCGCTTCTTGATGATGGTGCGCGTGATCTTGGTGGTGGTCTTGAGCTTGCGGGGCGTGCTCTCGCCGTCCTCCTCGGGCGCCTGGCCCTCCTCCACCACGTGGCCGTGCTCGTCGGTCACCACGACGTCCTTCTTCTCCACAACCTCCTCCACGGTCTCGTACTCGTCGGCCTCGTACTCCGGGTCCAGCGCGACGGTGATGACGGCGTTGGGCACGGGCTCTTCGCCCTCCACGCCGAGCAGCGTGACCTCCAGGCGGCCCACGCTCTTGGCGGCGGCCTTGGCCTCCTCGGAGAGCTCCTCCTGGCCCTCGGGGGCCTCGGAAAGCGCCGAGATCTGCTGGAACACGGCGGCGATCTGCTCGTCCAGCAGCTTCACCTCGTCCACCTTGGACGTGACGCTGCGGCGGCACTCGAGGTACTGCTGCGACGCGCGCTGCACCATGGCGGCCACTGCGGCCGAGGAAGACGTGGAAGCCATCGCGGCGGGGGCGAGAGACTCAGAGAGGGAGAGCCGCGGGGTCTGCGGCTGCGAAGCTTGGGGATCTGACGGCGTAATGCGTGGCGAGGAACGCCGCCAAAAAGCGCGGTGTGCGCCACATCACGGATCGCACTTAGCAGGCATAAAGCGGTACATGATGTTTTACAGACATTTTTTGTAAAACATTAAGGCTGTGTTCGCGCCTACCATCAGCAAGGCAAAATTCCATTTTCCTCCGACACCTTTTCTGTTGGCTTATATTTTGACTGTAAAGGCAAAGTTGAATTTTTCATCGTCGTGTTCGCGGCATCTGTTTGCTTGGATATCATTCCAAGTTGGCTTCATTTCCCTTGAATCACTGACAGACGGATCTCTTACAGCACTCATGTTGGCGGACCTGTTTCTCGTTCTGGTGGTCCTTGTGTGTGCTCAGTTGCTGCAGTGTCGTCGCTCATGGAGAGCTATCGAACATGACAAGGTGGTTCGGTTGCTGGGCTTGAAGACAGCCGATGGACAGCGCTTCTTTGAAGATATTCACGACTCCCAGAATCCGAGGCTTTTCCGAGACCATTTTCGTATGGACGTCGACGCTTTTGATGCTCTGTTCGAAATGTGCGAGATCAACGTGAAGTACTGGCGATTGCACTAAACTGGGTTGGTACTGCTGCGACTTGCCGTTCGCAAGAGGTGACATTTGATCTTTCATACTCAACCATCCACAAATAGCGCACACGCGGTGTGCATGCTATCATTCGAGCGCTTCAAGGAACGTTGACAACACCAACAACTGTTCCAGCGCAGTTTGCTGCAAAACAACCACACTTTGACCAAGCGTTGGGGGCAATCGACGGCACACACTTTCGAATCGTTGTCGCTCAAGATGATGCTCTTCGTTTTCGAAACCACAAAGGATTCATTAGCACAAACGTACTATTATTTTTGCGACTGGGACATGCACGTGTGCTTCGCGTACGTGGGAGCTCATGGAGTGCCCATGATGCGACTGTGTTGCGTTGGAGTGGTTCACTTGATCAAATTCCAGAAAATTATTACGTGCTTGGTGATGCTGCATGGACTAAGCAATAAGGTCCTTACGCCTTATCGGGGAGTCAGATATCATTTGAAAGAATGGGCACGTCGAGCATCCGGTCGTCCTCAAAACCCAAAAGAGCTGTTTAACCTTCGCCATGCCAAGTCGCGCAACGTTATTGAATGTGTCATCGGAATACTCAAGCGTCGATTTAAGGTCTTGCGTACGTGTATGGACTACGAGATGGACATGATCAAATCTGTCATTTTCGCGTGTGTTGTCGATCACAATTTCATTCGGGAGTATGATGCTAGCGATACAGCGGCAGATTTTGTCCACCGAGGACGCCAAGGCCAACTTGATCGAGCTGCAAATCAGTACAATGGCCCCATTCCTTTTGATTTTGAAGATGGCAATGGATGGCGGGACTGGATAGCAGATGCAATGTGGAATGAGTACCAGCAGTTTCAAATGGAACGCGATCACCGTGATCAAGAGAGTGATCTGGATCTGGAAGGTGTTGAGATCTCGGATAGCAATCTTGACAGCGACTCGACCAGTGCTTCAGGCAGCGAATAATCTTGTAGCGGGCATGATCTTCATAACTATATTTCCTAACCACTGAGTGCTCAGATAAGCATCGTATTGGAAGACTTATCATCGATGTTGCATTAACCTACGAGATATATTGTTTTTTTTTTACGATTTACTACTCATGCTAATGGTTGATTTAAAATTGATACGAAGACTTGAAGCAAAACAAAACCCTGGATGCTGAGGCGAGGTAGCCAATTTTGCTCCTTAGACGTTTGCTTGCTGCAGGTACTCAGCCTCGTGATGTTCTCCGTCACTGTTGGTGTCGAACTGCTCGGAATCATGAGGGAATAAACCGACCACCCCCGACATCTTATCGTTCTTAGTCTTGACCTTCAAATACGCTTGCACGGTGTATAGAAACTCTTTGAGCTTGAGCTCAAATCCCGAAGTATTCGCACTCCGACGCGCCTTCGTTTTGGCTCGCTTCTCCCTTGAAGCCCCATCACGAATGCACTTCACCTTCTCGAGTCGTGCTTGGTGGCTGGGGGGGGGGCTTGACCACTTTGTTGGCCCCAGCATTTGCGTCAATCGCAAAAGGACCTTGTGGGGTATGGCTGTCGTCATCGGAGGCAGATTCGCCATCCGCATCAGTACGCTCTAGCTGCGGAAGAAAAGTAATTATGCTATCAGCGTTTGCTCCAGTGGATCAGGAACCCCCTAGACACAAAATATGTTAGGTTAAGCAGAATCAAAATTGCAAAAGGCACTACACGAACCCGCAATGAGGCTACAGATTCTCTTGTGCTCAAACCCGTTCTTCCGAAACTCTTTAAGCTTGCCCTTTTGCTTCGGCCTCGCCTCGATAAGCTTTTCCCAAACGTCATCGTCGAGAAGTGGTTTATCCGTATCGGGACAGATACCACACCCGCTCAAGTTCGTGATCTCTTTGTAGAGATCGTAGTCGCGCATGAGGCGATCCAGCTTTGACTTGTATTGGCCTGGAACCATTTGACAGAGTTATATATCACACAACAACGCACGAAATGAAGTATGCAGCACACTTACTCTTGTCAAGTTTCGCTTGTTCTTTGCATTCAGCTCTGCTGTTAGTTGGGTCCAAGCCTTGGATTTGATGCCCTTGTCCGTTGCCAGCGAGAGGTTGCGGCGTGCGTCGAAGTACTCGCTAAGCAGATCCATCTCCTCAAACTTCGTCCATTTGGCCCGCATGTGCTCCGAATCGTTACTCTGCTTTGACATCGTCTGAACTTGGGCTGCCGGGGAGGGTGAAAGAAGAAGAGTGACTGCTTTCATCGAACAACCTCAGAGGTCACAGATTCGAGGGGAAACCACCGAATATAAGAACACCACAAATTCGAACATCCTGTTCTTTTTGCCTGAATTCGCCATTACACTTCAAAAATCAGAGGGGTTGCCGATTTTCATAATGACCCCCAGAACGATGTTTCGCGGTGAAAATAACATCTCAAGAACACAATATAAAAAAAAAATATTGTATTCGCGATGCTCATTTCACTTGAAAACGCCATTATTGCCCCGAAAATGGTGTTATCTTG
Organism: Phytophthora pseudosyringae; assembly: GCA_019155715.1. Lineage (NCBI taxonomy): Eukaryota > Oomycota > Peronosporomycetes > Peronosporales > Peronosporaceae > Phytophthora > Phytophthora pseudosyringae. Next base: position 66,027 of record JAGDFM010000154.1, on the reverse strand, counting down.
GCACCGCGAACACAGCCTAAAATGTCAACACAAATTGACGCTGTATTGTATCCCTTTTTGCATGTATTTTAATAAATACATTTCTCACTTCCGTGCCGCATGTAATCGAGGACAGTGTCGCCATCATCGACCGGAACATTCAGGCGATGGTGTCCTATTGAAAATGCCCGCACGCAAGTCTTCGACACCAAGGTGTCTGCGGACAGAGCAAAGGCATTCAATGTCCAGTATGACTATCTGCTTATTTTGATATTAAAATAATGTAGCTGCAGTAATACATGCGGAAGTACTATTTTAATACTATTGCTGAAAAGACTTGTTCATCACCTCCATGCTGCTGCAGGAAGCATGCCATCCAGATATTTAACGCTTGGTGAATCCAACGTGCCTTTACGACTACCTATAGACACCACCTCTTACGTTTTCCTCTTCGAAGTACTTCGACTAACTGTAGTATTTCTTACTTACTAGTAGTAGAATGCAACTGGTATTATCCAAGCACACTACTACAATTCATGTAGTATTCGTCTGCTTCCAAAACGAAGAGCGATTTAAAATCGATGTGGGGTGGCACACGGTAAAGGAGTCGGGAGGGCTCGCACGGCGTGCTCTCTTCTCTCTACGACGGTGCTCCTCGATACCTTTGGTGGGCTTCACATCACGCACATAGTATTAATTTAATAAACCCCGGCGGCACGCACGGGTATACACTGATTCGACTGTCTAGTTGCCGAGGAGAAGGGCGCACTGCCCGATCGGTCATCTCCATCTTGTTCCATCCAAAATGGGCAGGCGCCGGCTTTCCCTCGCTTCGCGCACAATTACCGCGACAACATGAACGAATCCTGCGTCGACACGGACGACGCGTGGAGCCAGCCGTTGAGCTGCTCCAGGGCCTGAGCCTCCTCGTCCTCCTGGATGCTCGGGGCGTACCCGCTCTCAATGAAGCGCCCGGTGTTGGCGAGGTTGGACTGCGGGTTGAACGACCCGAAGTTCGTCTCGAGGCTCACGCGGTCCGAATGCTGCGACGCACGCGTGGACGACATGGAGCTCGAGCCCATCACGAACGAGTCGTTGGTGCTGCAGCTGCTGCTCCTGCTGATGCTCCTGTTCGACGACATCAACGTGGGGACGGGGGCGGGGGCACCGCCGCGGCCGCTTCCGCTGCGTCCGTAGAACTGGAAGGAGACGCCCGGCTCCTCCTTGTGCTGCGGGCGGGTGCTCGTCATCTTGATGCTCTTGTTGCTCTGAGCGCGCGACCGCCTCCGGTTGTGAGGGACAATCTGCTTCTGCTGCTGACGGTGCGGTAGCGAGACGGGGATGTTCTCCTCCGAGTAGAGGATGTACTCGCCCGTCACGACTTCCTTGATGGGCGGCTGCATGTTCTTGTCTCCGCTGTGCTTTGCCTTGGACAGCATGCGGCCCGACTGCTTGCGGACGAGGGCCGTAGGGGCCACGTCGGCCGCGGTGGAGACCTTGGAGTTCCTGTGGCTGACGCTGCGCTGCCTCTTGCTCTGGCTGCGGTGGCCGCGGAGCTGCTTCTGTGCGTTCTTGTCCATGCGGGGCGTCAGGAGCTCGGCGTTGCCGTCCGAGCCAGGCGGGACGGGCCCCGCCGCCTGGCAGTAGTAGTCCGCCGGGTTCACTTCGCTGTCCACGAAGGACCCGGCGCCACGCATGACGACGGTGGAGCCGCTGAGGCTGCTGGTCGGGCCGGCGCCGTTGGTGCTGTTGGTGAACATGGTGCTGTTGGACGTCATCATGGTGTCGCTCACGTGGCTGAAGTTGCGCGCGCCGAACTTGTTCTTGCGCTCCTCGAGGAAGAAAATGTGCTCGAGCGCGAGCGACGGCCGGCGGCACAGGCACTTGGAGCCGCGCACGCCGCACGTCCTACATCGGCGCAGCCAGTTGAACTTGAAGAGGCTGAACCAGGCGATGATCCCCATGGACCGCGCGTCAGGTCAAGCGCTGCGGGCGAGAGAAAGCGGCAATGAACTGCGTCTGTGTGTGTGTGTTGGAGGGGGGGGTCTCTCGGTGGGCGGTGGCGGTCGCGCCGATCCTGCTGCGCTCTCTGTGGTAAGCCGCGCCTCTTCTCGGATGGGGCCCTTTGCCGCTTGCTGCTGCGTGTGCTCGGCCGAGGGAAATCGCCGACTGAGAGGGGAAGTTAGCCAGTCCATAGAGTCGGCGAGGCCAGTGACTCGATCGACGAAAGCGCCCATCTCTAGAGAGCCGCGATGGCCGAGCCGTCACGGACGTCAGCGCAAAGTGCCGTCGGAAACCTTCGACCCCTCGGCGTGCACGCCCCACCCACCACGCGGTACGCGCTGCAGCTGCAGGCACCAAACAGGTCGACGCTTGGAGCCCTAGTGGCGGCGAGCACGCTGCCCTTTGGTGACAGTCACCGGCATGATCGTGCGCGTCCATTGCGGAGCCCGTCCGGCGCACGTGCTTCCCGCGCTAGCGAGATCGGGGAAACAGCGGGCGGCGGCATTCAAAGCCCCAGTGCAAAGCGCCGGGATGCGAGTGGAGAGGCTCATGCCTTCAATTCATTGACATGTGAATTGAAGCCACCGCGATGAGGCGGACCCCCGCTTTCAGACACCAGGCTGTGCAAGCGTCAAGAGAGGCGCCCTGCCTTCGCAGCCCACCGTTCTGCTCGAAGCCGCAAGCGCCCTTCGATCGGTGCCGCACCCAAGTGCATCACGGGAAGGGTATACCGTAAAGTTTACTCTGTAAAGCTGCTTGCCGTCTACTTTCCGAGTTGCTGTGCTCGCAGACGTGACGTGGCCTGCCCTGGCACTCGCGCGGCAGCCATCCGCACCGCGCGTTCGATGGGCGGCGTTCGTGCCTGCAGCGGAGCCAGAGCGGACCAATAATGCTGCTGATACAGACAGAGACGAGCGTCTCGGCGTTTCCTTTCTTGAGGCGCGCCGGGGGATTTGGACGGTCTCGTCAATGGGGCTCCGTGCAGTCTGCTGGCTGCCCGGGTGCCGCGTCACGCCTGCTGGTGTTGTACTGTACTAGTACATATAGTGCGTCGATACATGCACAAACCTGTCCGTGGAGCACCGGTTCGTCCATGTTGAACTGTGCTGTGTAACAGGCACGGCACACTGGTGAAAACCCGTGCAATCTTATTCGTGTACAACTCGTGCTGCTTGAGAACTTAAGACGGCTGCGAGCGCAGTGTATGTGGCTGATCTGCCGCCGTGGACGAAGGCGCATGCACAATTCAACGGCGGCGGCTTATAACGTCCGGTTGATTGCGCTCTTGACGAGCTCGAAGCGATCTTGCCCACACCGTTGCCGGCTTACTACACACCAGTAGCTGCCCGCTCAAATCTCGGTGCAACGCGCGACTTGCACTCCGATCTTCCGCTGTTCCAGCCGCCGCGACGCACCTATTAACGAACGCACAAAAGAAACCACGACCGGCAAAAGATTGCGGCGAGGATTCACCGCCGCACAGCAATCGCCCGGGTTGTAGTCTCCACGTCGTAGCGGCTTTCCACCTTCGTCACTAGAGCAATCTCCATGCGTCGTTTAGAAAATTCGAGCTCCTGCTGACGCGTCTGACGCTCTTGTTGGTCACCTCGCTTCTCGCCGTGGCCTCTTGTAACGTGCTCGTCCAGCTTGACGGCGTTCAGCCGCTCGGCGCCCGCCACAGCCTCCATGTACGTTTGCAGTGCGACTTGAGCGTGCTTTCCTCCCATTGTAGAATTTTCAGTTGTGGACGATGCCAACGAGCCGTACGACGCATTACTTGCTTCCCACTCGTCCTTGAGCACAGCAAGCAGCCTCGCGACACTCGAAGGGAAGCAGAATCCCGCAATCTCAATCCGAAAGAACGTTGCAGATCTCGAAGGCTGGTCTTCAGGTACCGGCTCGGTCGCTGCAGCACCGACTCGGCCAAATGATGACACGTGCAAGTTTTGGATGGAAGCGTTCGCGAACGGGTGCAACGCAAACAGCTCTGGGACGTCTTGGTTTGACATGGCTGTAAAAATGGTAGAGGTAGGTTAGACACTCGACATCCTACTAGCACAAAGCGACGGAGCTTCACTTACGCGCTCGATTGATGAGGAACTCGTAGAGTCCATGGACAGCGTTGTGGCCGTAGAACAGCAGCAGTGAGTCGGCGCCATGCATATTCTCTGGAGCAGGTGTACCGCGAGTCACGGGTGCAATGATCGTGTCACCGTTTCGATCCTTGTTTCTTTTACGACTCGCCTCGAGCTCTTCCTCGAGCAAGTGGAATTCGCCGACCTCGCGCTGCGTCTCGTTTGCTTTGATGTATGGCATGGTATAAGCCACATTGAGGTGGTGCAGCGCCTTGCGGATTCTTGCGCTTGACTGCGACATCACAGCGCGGAGACTACGGCGTTTCGTAGGCTTGGACTCTTCAGTAGGTTTCTTAGCATCCTCTGTTTCTTCGTCATGCTGTCGGCATAGGTTGCTAATTGGAGCCCTATTTTCTGCTGCATCTTGACTGTCGGCATCACAGAGGAAGTAAACCACAAACTCGCTTGAACGAAGGTAGAATGAACCACCCGGAGCGTCACTGCCCGTGCTGCTACGAGCCGGCCGGCGGGAGTTCATGTACACGTCACGAAATGCTTCCTGCCACGTGTTCCAGCGCGCTGTGAAAAATGCCTTTTCTTCGCGTTTGCGCTGGCCTTTGGGGCCTCCTAACAACGGTTTACTTGTGTTTCCTGCTGTCGCGCGGTTGAGTAGAAGAGATGTCGGCACGGACTCTGCGGGATGAACGAAGTAATGCAAAGCTTGCTGCCAGCGCACCGCTGTGCTTTGAGAAGCAGATTGCTGTGTACTTCCGCCGCCAGAGATGAAGCTCTGAAGTGCCTCCTGCTTGGTTTTTGAACTGGTACAGCGGCACATAATACTTGTCAAATCACCTCAAATCAAGGGCTACCAACCATAGCGCATCGGGGTCACGTACTTGACGCGCTGAAAAGGATAAGGGAACGCTGTAAGAATGGTCAATTTAGTCTTGGGCACGATGTCCAGTGGCAACTCTGCAACCTGATTCCATAGGCAACTGTGAGCAACACGTTCAAGTAGATTCGTATCCATCCCTAGCCACTCACATGGAAGGTGTTCGGGACGTTTGCACCAGGGACAAACTGCCGTCTCTGTAGCTTGTGGTTCAGCAGTGATGAGGTATAAAGCGAGTGCAACCGTGTTGACGTAGTAGCAGTTGCAGCCGCAGGAAGAAGAGGCGGCTTCTCCAGCGTCAATTTTGATGGAGATGCCTCCTTTGTTGCTTTTGCCGATGACAGCTCTGTCGATTCATCCTCACGGGAGGCTTGGCCTGGCTGCTTTTCCTCTCTAGCTCCATCGGTTGCTGTCGCTTTGCTAAGAGGGCTAGCCAAATGACACGCCATCAGATATTTCACCTCGACAGCATTTGTCCCGTCGCACACGCTGTACCTGGCAGGTTTTGGCGGTGTCTGAGGCGAAGGAGTCGCCCCCAGAGCCACCCGCGCCCTCTTTTCCGCTGACACTTGCAGCTTGGCCGCCCGACGGCGTTTCTACAAGCAGTTGGTAAAAATTCAGCATCAATATCGTCCGTCCATCAGTCGATCTTCCAGCAGCAAACCCAATCAACAGAGCTCGTCACGCACCCGCAGCTCCATGGGCAGGAGCCGCTTCGCCTTGCTGACGCTCCGCTTGCCTGGACTGGGCGTCCCATTGGTCGCGGGCTTCTGCTCTTGCGCGGCGCCGCCACCTTCGGTAGTCATCGAGGCAAATGGAAACCCCTCCAAGCCGATCCCCCGAACTCTTGTGAGAGTGTATATACGTTCTCGCAGGCTTTCACTGTAGCCATTCATCAACCGTCACACGCAACCAACTGACAAGCGACAACAATGGTGACGGATGGGCACGCCGTGATCCTCTTCTACAAGTACGTGGAGGTGGCGGCTCCGCTGGAGCTCAAGCAGGAGCAGCAGCAGCTGTGCGAGCGCCTGGGCCTTGTAGGCCGCATCCTCGTCAGCGAGGAGGGCATCAACGCCACGCTCTCGAGCCCGTCGCGCGACAAGGTCGACGAGTACATCGCGTTCCTGTGCGCGCACGAGGTGTTCGCCATGCGCCCCGAGGACTTCAAGCACAGCTTCCACGCTCACGAGCAACCGCCGTTCGTAGGGCTCATCATCAAGCACGTCAAGGAGATCGTGTCCACGGGCGGCGTCGTCGCTCGTCCGGACATGACGGCGTCGGACGAGGAGCGAGGATACCTGACGCCGCAGCAGTTCCACGAGGCGATGCGCCAGGCGGTGAAGGACAAGGAGAGCACCGTTGTGTTAGACGTGCGGGCCCACAAAGAGTTCCTCTGCGGTAAGCATGCTGTATTTTTTTTCCCCCAAATCGTTGTTGGTTCTAATGGTCGTGCTCGTGATGCAGGTCACTTTGAGAACGCGGTGGACCCCAAGGTAAAGAATTTCTCCGAGTACTACACGTTCCTGCAGAAGCGTGTGGACGAGATGAAGGACAAGAAGGTGCTCATGTACTGCACCGGCGGCATTCGGTGTGAGAAGGCGTCCAACTTCCTGCGCAGTCAGGGCGTGAACGACGTGCACCACCTCAAGGGCGGCATCCACAAGTATCTCGAAGCGTACGAGGACGGAGGCTTCTTCCGGGGCAAGAACTTTGTGTTTGACAAGCGGTGGGTGGCTTGGTTGTATTGACATCCAGTTAGCAGGAGATTAAGGAGTCTGACGCCTTGTGGGGCTGCGCTGTAGGGTTCTGATGGGAGGGGCGCAGAGCAGCAATGAGGTTGTCGGCAAGTGCATCGAGTGCCAGACGCCGCACGACGAGTTCAGTGGACGCAAGGTGTGCACCGTGTGCCGCGACCTGGTGCTGGTGTGTGACAGCTGCTACTACGCTCGTCACGGCGAGGTGCACTGCACGGACCACCAGTCCCTCAAGCACTGCTACGTCACGTTCCTGCAGTACGCGCCTCGCGCTGAGCTTCTTGAGCAACAGAAGGCGCTCGAGAAGATCCTGGCTGAGCTGCTTGAGGACAAGACCAGTAGCAAGAACAAGCGTCGCTCCATCCGGAACCAGCTGACCAAAATCGCAGCTCGCCTGGAAACGATCGACGCCTACCCCGAGGCTGCAGCGGCGACTTTGGTGCTGGACCCTCGCCCCATCCACTGCCGCACCTGCGGTCTGGCCACGTGCATAGGCAACTGTTGGGGCTTCTGGAGCGACGAAGTGCTGTCTCCTCCCCCGAATTAAAGCGAGCATCATGAAAAACCAATGTAGCCATCTTCATTAGCGCTGCAACTTTTGACAAGTTCCACTTCAACTTCCACTTTGGTCAGTGCGGAATCGAAAATGCCAGCCAAGAAGAGCGCACCGAGACGCAAGCGCGCGGTCCCTGCTTCCCCGGGGCCTAAGAAGAAGCAAACAGTGGCAGCTAAGAAGAAGCACGTGCGAGAGCTGTCCAAGGCGGGGCGGTGGGTCGAGGTGCGGGGTTACCAGCAGATAGAGAACAAGTAGCATAATATTTAGTCGGATGTGTGCATTGCAGATTGAAAAACTGTACGGGAAGAAGATCCTGGCCAAGGCGAAGACCTGTACGCGCTCAACATCTATAGACTCCTCCGATTCTACCTTGTACACTCACTGTAAAATGGTTCAGATGCTGAGAAGAACCGCGTGGTGAAGACCCCGCAAGAGATCGCTCGCGATATTTTAATCAAGAACGGGCTGCTACCATCAGCTTCGCAAGAACCTTCCCCAATAAGGAATCAGGAGGCTGTGGAGTCTAGGCCTCGAGTGACCGAGCCGCGGGTTGATGCTACAGTCGCCTCCATCCCGTCCGAAACACTGACAAAGGAACAGCAAGAGTTGGTGGAGAAGAGACGACGAGAAGCCCTTGAAAGACGCCGAGTCCCCTCCAGTTCGCCTGGAGCGCTGACAAAAGAACAGCACGAGCGAATTGAAAAGAGACGGCGAGAAGCTCTCGAAAAACGACGACGTGCGCAACAATTTGGAACGGCTCGTGCGGTTGTCATCCAACCCGATCGAGCTCAACATGCGCGCTATAATGCACAGCCTTCTGTTGTTCCGTGGCCTCACCGACAAATTCAGCGTCCACCTCAAGACTCACGGGTTGAGTCAAGCGGTTCAGTTGAGCAACCACGTTCAGTTGAGCAACCACGCAGTGAAACTCATCGCGTCGTTACTCCTGAAAGCCTTCCAACGACAAACCGGACAGTCGAACCAGAGCAAGTACGCCCAGAGTTCTTCTGGGACGACTTGGAGGCGGCAGCTGAGATTGTTCAATGGGAGCATGAGCACATGGCTGAAGTGGCGCTCGTGCAACCTCCGGCAAAGACACTCGAGGATTCGCCCCGGGCAGTTGGCTCTGGTCGACATGGACTGGGACAGCGAATGCAGCAAGGAAAGCTGAAGACTCAGCCACCTGCGGTCTCAACAATTCCATCGCTTTCTCAAGAATTAGCTGCCGCAGCAGAAATCATTGAATGGGAGAAGGAACACGAAGTTTCACCGAACAAGCCAGGTACGCGTTCGCCTTGTTATCATATCGTGGTGGCAAACAGAACTTACGCCTTTTGATTTCTCAAAGATGAGAGTGCAGACAGCGATCCTGAGGTCAATGCTCCACAATTCCAACTACTCCCAGTGCATACCATTGACGATTTCGAGCAGCCCGAGCGAAATGTCATCGAAGCTGTGCATTCTCATGCCAACAAAAACCCTCGACAAGCGTCAAACAATGATTCTCAACCGAAGCCCAAATCACACCGCAAGCGCCCACTGGTAGCAGCACCGCCACCAGGTCAATTTCATTGCTCTTTGCGCTTAACCTTAGTAGTTCTACAACACTAACAGCTTATCCTATCTTACCTACTGCTAACCTACTCTACCTAATTGCATTTACCAGCTCTGGTACATGGCAGTGCTGTCTCCAGCAAAGCGGCAAACCCCGGTGCGCAAAATCGGTGCCACTCTACATCGCATTCGCCTGAAATCCAGCGTAATCCAACGGCGGAATTCATGTACGTCGCTTCTTCTGGTTGACCATATAGCCAATGAGCCGTGGCTCATCATCTTCTGTAGTGACAAGCACATCCTGGATGACAAGCTTGACCTCCCGGTTCTCGAATTTCTCGATATGATGCTCGCGTAAGCTCACTCCTGTATCGGCGTTGGTATTCACAACCACGACATTGCATCACTTTGCCTGGTTGCTTCAGCTAAGAACTTTTCCCCCAAGCAGTCAGCTCCTCGCCAGCTCCTCCTCCGTGTAAGACGCCTCTATGGGATTGCACTGGAATCCGTCACTCGTACTTTCGGCAGACAGGGTCAGCGTAGACCAAGTGGTTTGTCCACATTACCAAGTCGTTTTCCTCCGATGAGAACGGAAGGACTAATCCAATGCTGTTGAAGTTCTTGGCGCTGTCGTATTCGACATTCATATACTTCTCCATTTGCTCCAACAACACGAACCACAACGATCGCGTGGGCGCATTTGCCTCCTCTTGTTTTCGCTGTCGTTCGTTGTTGTACAGGAAGCTGCCATACAGCCCAGAGAAAATATGTTCGTAAAGAGCCGAAAGAAGCGCTTCGTTGAACTCGAACGCCCACGGCTGTTGGCGCCAAATCTGCCACAATGCATCCAGCCACTGGATGAACACAGGAGACTGTTCCTCTAGCTCTTGCTGGCATGGACCTTCGCCATGCCCATAGCGGTGTCGAAAGAGGTGTCCAAAAGAGCACCACTCCTTTTCAATTAGACACAGCAGTCCTCGTACAGTGCGGTAGTACGGATCCAGCAATAGCTGAACCATGGCTGTAAGCTGGGGAGTACGGTCCCACCCGTCACTGCAGTGAATCATCACAGAATCACCCTGGCTAAGATATCGGCAGATTTCCTGCGACGTGGAGAGAATACTCGACAAATGCAGAAACCAAAAAGTGTTCCGCAACTGAAACACCCAGCCACTGCTCTCACGTTCCTGGCCAGGCTGGCATACTGACGCTAGCGATGCGTAAGATGAACGAACGGCATGAATATTCGCGATATCGCAGAAGTGGAGCTCCGAGTTCGGGTAGTTCCGTGGATCCTCGGTGCCTTTACCTTGCGCGGAGTTTGCCGCCGCCGCCATTTGGCTTCGTGCATCGAAAAAGTGAAATTTCGTATCACCATATGCGCTCGTTGCATGCTGAAGCGCCGATACCATTTTTTGATCCGCCTCCACAACGTATCCGCTTAGCCCTGTGCAGGGTTGGGCACACCGGCATACAAGTGCCCCCGTGTGCGGGTGACGCCACACAACCGCAGGAATGCGACTTGCGCTGCGATATGCGCTTAGTTCGCGGAGATCATCTTCATCCAGTACCGACGGGATGACAAACGTATCAGGGTACGACGGAAACATGGTGTAGTCAGAGTTGTCATACAACCGCATCCAAGTATCTTCGTCAAGCAGCTTTAGCCGGCGGTAGTCCTCCTCTGCATCGTAAAATGAGTCATTTGGAGTTTCAAGGCCAGTTCCAACCGCCGACATTGCATCTTCCTTATGCCGCAGCGCCTGGTAATGCAAGTGTGCGAATAGATAGTGAGGAGGTGAACCAATTGTCGAGAAGAGCTCCCAAATACAGCCCAAGAAATCTGAGCACGTAGTTTCATCCTGAAATGCCAAAGAGGCACGTAGGAGGTGCTTGCCTTCGATGTTGGCGACATGGGGCGCTGTCGTCGAACTTTCAGCCGACAGAATGGAAGCCAGAGGGATCTCCATCGCATCCTTTGTGCTGAGCGCTTGCCAAATGATTCGGTAGTTAGTGAGCACTAGCGAGCCATCAATACTGAAATGCGGTGCTGTTCCCAAAACCATCTCACCGACCAGGTGTGTCACTTGCCCAACTCCCCGGAATGCGCCTTTGACCGTGTGCGTCCCCAGGCCTAGCATTCCCATGCCCAGTCCCTTGGCAAATCCAAACACACCACCACTTGCTCCGCCTTGGTAAGTTTTATTCACCAGGCCTGCCGCACCCTTTAGGAATGCACTGCCAACACTTGTAGAAGCGCGATAAAGCCCTCTGCCTAGAGACCGCGTGGGGTGGTTGTAGTCGCGGGTATAGCAGTTGTCAGTCTGCACCTTGTGACCGGCAGCACCTAGTGACGCGTACGAACGAGGCGGTGCTACTCTTCCCGGGCCTTCCTCACTCCACTCACTCGCATCAACATCATCCTCGGATGAGGAGGACATGGCAAGCATCTCATTTTTCGTGCTCTGCTCTTCGCCGCTATCGTCGCTTTTGTAGAAGATGATATAAGCAGCGTTGTCAACCCGTAGCCGTACTACCTCCCCAGAAACAGGGTAGCTTTCTCCAATAAGCGGCTGTGACTCATCAGCCGGCTGTGTCAGCTGGAAGGTTGGCGTAATTCGGCCTCCATTGTACCCATAGTTATCAAGACGCAGCATCGTCGGTGAATTCGCACTCCGTGCACTCCTCGCGGGGCTGTTCCTGTATGCTCCAGGAATCTTCTCAATCGCGTCATAGCTGCCATACCCGCAATTGCTCACACTCGCATGCGTGAACCGAAAGGCCTCGTTCTCATAAATAGGGTAAAACGTGGTGGGTGTGCCAGAATTGCTGCCGCTCTCCACGCTACCAGTTCCTCCGGCATTCGGTATTGCGATCGCGTCAGAAAACGAAAAGTCATCGTAATCGCCAAGATCCGAAAAGCTACTCGACGTCTGCCGAGTGACACTGGGTGGGCCAATGCTCATGGCACCATTCGTATCTGTCTCAAAGTCCAACGCGATCGCCAACTTAAACCGATCTTGGTCCTTTTCCTCCGCAGTGGTGGCGTCTCCGAGGCCTTTGCACTCTTCGTCGTCTGTAGCCTCGGCCTCGGCCTCATCGACTCCTCGTTTCTCCTCTGCAGCGCCCACGACTCGTACCGCGTGCTCCTTCTCCTTGTCTGCGTCGCTGCGAGTCTCCTCCAAGTCTGAGTCCGTCTCTGTGGCCGTCGCCGACGGCGCCCCAGCCATCAGCACTCTGGCACCTCCAGCAGCAGCTCCGTGCTTCATCTGATGGGCTGCAGAGTAGAACTCCGCCCCAGAGCCATTGCTGCTGGACGACGTGGGCGACATGACCTCCACTGGCCTCGGGTACAGCACGCTCGTGTACTCTGCTGCGTCGTCCTCGTGTCGCGCGCCGAGTCTCTCGTCCGCCTCGTCGAAGCCGTCTCGGCAGCTGTCGGGCGTCACGTTCACGTAGAAGTCGCTGTCTCGCTCGCTGGCCATGGTTGCCTGTACCCCTCGCTCTCTCTAAATTGATATGGCTATTTCCACACCGGCCAAAAAAAAAATGCATCACCAACCGCGTTAGGGTCTCTCTAATCTGATTATTGACCGTCTCCTCCTTCAGCCACGTACGCTGCGCTCCAGCAGCTCCCGCAGCAATGGCACCTCGCGTCTTCCAGCGCAGCAGTGAGATGTAGAGTGCGGGGTCGATCGCGCTCGGGCGGGGGCTTGACGCGGCGTCCGGGGACTCCTATAGCGGCGGAACCAGCACCTTCCCTTCTGGACTGAAAGGGGAAATACGCCCACTTTGTAGGCCCCCAGCCCTAGCAGAGTGATGGTCGCTGTAGTTTCACTGGCGAAAACAGAGCGTGACGTCGAGGGGCTGGAGGACTCAGATCTGAGTAGACGGGTGCAAGTTGAAGTGTGGCATTGACCGACACTATTCCTCCTGCTGTGCGTCGTACTGCAGCACGACGTCCGCCGGCGCTTTGCTGAGCACCTCTAGCCGCATCTCGTACGGCGTGAGCACCAGGCGGCTGCAGCGCAGCGTGAACTTTTGCTCCCACTCGCCGTCGAGCTCGGGGATCACGAAGTAGTAGGCCATCAGCCGCTTCGGGTCCAGGTACCAGCCCGACCGGCCCTGGATCGTGCCGGGCATCGCTCCGAGCACGCCGCAGTTCAGTGCGTCCTCGTAGAGAGCGAGGCGAAACGCGATGCGGGCGCGGTACCCTCGGAAAACCGACTGGATCCGCAGCACGTACTTGGTCGCTGGGCCCTGCGGGTGAACAAGACAATCACAACAATTGGTTCGTCAGAACGGGTACAGCGAGAGGATTCTTTACTTCTACAGAGAGTTCGGACCATTGACGAGCGTGGCCGCGGCGAGACGCTGCGTGGGCTTGGTACGATGACCTTCTCCTTCACTCCCTCAGAGATCGCAGCTGCTACCATGTCGACCAGATCGAAGAGAGCCTCGGCAACATCGGTCTCCAGATCGTCGTCTTCTTCATCGTCCGTGGCAGCATCTGGCTCAGCGAAATCGTCGTCGTACTCCTCTTCTGCACTATCAATACAAGCTGAACCGAGCGCGTCTGCGGTGCCTACAGGTACACTTAGCCCTTCCTCCCCACTTGCTTCTGCTCTGTCTTCTTCAACAAGGCTTTGGTCCTCGTGCGTGGCTTCAATTCCAACGGTATCGTCATTGCCAGCTTGTTGAGCGATAACTTTCTTCTGTTCTTGTAAGATCTTGTTCTCTCTTGCAAGATTCTCCAGGAAAGACTGACGAGTTGATCCTTGGGCTCGGTCGGACTGAGGTCGGCGCGGTGTTGTTGCTGATACGTCCTGAGTCAGCGCTGCAACCAAAGACGGATCCATTGGGGGGAGCTCTGGTCGTGAGGATGCCTTCGAAACATTATCCTCCTGTAAGGCATCTACTTGCAGGCGCGGAGTTGTTTGTGTCGCAATTTCAGCTAGAATCCTCTCGCATTTCTCCTTCAGCCGTTGAGCATCGCTACCCATTGCCTCTGCGAGTCGCTGGGCTTCGGAGAAGCTGACCGCTCCTTCAAATGCAACGGAAGATTCATTGCGCTGGTGCTCTCCAGCGTTCGCATCGGCATTCGGCGAGTCCTGTGATGAAACGTTTTCTGCCGGTTTGTTGGGCAAGGACGAAAGCTGCGCAGTAGCTTTTGCCGACCTACCGGTAGCATGATGCTGATGCAGCGATATATATGGAGATTGTGTCCTCTGATCCGGAGAGGCTGCTTCTTCCACTCCCATCGCAAAGGTAGTGGTGCTCTCGCTGGGTACTTTCACTTGGGTCTTGGGAGATCTCACACTGTTGCTTTCGCTTTTGGCTGATGACGGACTTCGCTTCTTTTGAGTGGGTAATTCATTGGTCACTGCTTGAGTCTCGCCTGTACTTTGCGCATCTCGTCTACATGGAGATGAAAGTTTTAGCGATGCTGCATCTTGCGCTTTCGAATTGGACTTCTTGCCCGGGGATCCGTTGCACTCGGGGAGCTTGAACTTCTTGTGCAGGTGCTGGTTCGCTTTCGGCACACCACCAGTGACATCCGTTTTACGAAACACACGATCGGGTGTTGCAACCCTGGCACTGAGGCCCGTGATCTCGTGGTCACGTTGCTGCCGAGGCGTGGTCGCAACAACCGCTTCTTTGTCGAGGAGCTTAATGTCGAGCTGCCGTTCGGGATAATTTCCGAGCATGAGTGCCTGAATCAACTCCCTCTCGCGTTCACGCTGTGCGTGAAACTTCTTGGTAATAATTCGCCGCTCTTTGACCGTCGCGCACTTTGCCAAGCGTTCCTCGCGTTTATTCTCTGCCATAATGCATTGTTCGATCACTTTTAGGTGCTTGAGTGAGGCAGTCGATGCCGATGGTTTCTTTTTGGGTTGTGCGTCGATGGCCGGGAGGAAAACGTTTCCCACGAGGTGAGTGTTGAGGTCGGTGCTGCGCTTCACGCGCTCCCGACTCGCGTTGGCGAGCAAGGATTTGTACGGATCGTAAGCCATCGGTTCGACACTTCCTGCTCGCAAACCTATCTGCACATACGCTTCCACTGCCATGCAACACCAAACAATCACAACGCTCAGCCAAAATAGACGAAGTTTGAAAAATAGACCATAAATTTTCTGAGGAAGAGCAAACACCTCACCAGCTTGAGGGTCATCGATCCATTGATCTTGCCCGAACTCCTCTGTACCATTTGGATTTGGGTCGTTATTGAAGATACGTCAGGGATGAAAGTCGGCCTATTAGTATTGTTGTCTAACTTCAGTCCGACGCCTTGACGCTGCCGCTGAACAAGGTTGACGGAAGTTCTCGCTCTTCGATGTCGGGTTCTCCTCCTGTGGCATCCGCTTCTTCGTCCTCATCGTCATCCAAATCAATCTCTTCTTCATTTGCCACCTCCACGATCTGCTTCTGACGCACATTCCGCTCAGTTTCGGAGTCCAGTGTTTCTCCCTTCCGCTTCTTCGCGGCGTCTTCTTCGCTAATTGATGGCACATCAAGTTGTGCTTCCAAAGCAGCCATAGCATCTCCAGGAACTACTGGTGCTGGTGTTGACGCTGCGACCATTCCAACAATCTTAGATGGTTCTCCGTCCTGGGGAACAACTTCAGACGTTACGTAGTTCACCTGAGAGTATTGCGCCACCACCGAGCGCTTAATGCGCAGCATTTCAAGGAACGTGTGTTCGGAACCGTGAGAGACTTCGAACTCATGCCACACCTTCCAGAAAGACTTTTCATGCTGTCGCGGGTCGCAGAATTGAGACGCATGGGAGTAAATAGCACGTGCGCGATCGAATTCGCCCAACTTCGTCTCCATTTGTGCGAACTTGAGACACAGATGCGAGACACACTTGTCGGGCAGCTTGGTGATACCACGCTGGTAAACATCCCGAACCTTCGCGACGCCAAAGAACTTCTGGGCCTTCTTGATGTACTTGTCGTAAATTGCTAACTTGTCGTCGTCAGGAACAGCGTCGGACGCGCGCTCATAAATAGTCATTACATTGCGCAGCATGCCGTGCTGCTCTTCAAAATCGGCAAACTTCTCGTAAAACCCACGGACAGACTTGGTCGGTGCAGCACGAATCGCCTGCTCAAACAAATCCCGGGTACGCTCCATCTTGGTACCAGCATAGCGCTTCACAAACTTGACCAGGTAGGTCTGCCACAGATCACCTGCGTGCGGGAACTTTGGGAAAAGTGCAAGACCGCGCTCGTACACGCGGAAAGATTCCTCAAAGTACATATTCTCCTCCAGGAATGCCGCGAAGTTCAGCACCATCCGAGGTGTGATGATTCTGAGCTCGAAAACTGCATCGTACGCAGCACGAGTCGACTCGAGATCACCGAGACTTTCCTCTAGATCGAGGCGCAGTCCCCAAAGCTTCACACTCAGATGCACATTGTCCTTGGCAGACAGTGGTTGCTGCTTGCGCAGACGAATAGTACGTGACGCTGGAATCGTGCAAGCACCTCGTACAATCCCAAGCGCTTCATCGAAGTTTTCATGTCGAAGTTCTAGTTCCGCCCACTCACAGAACACAGCGGCGAGCTCCTGGGGGCTGCGGAATTCAATGTCTACGGCCTTCTTGAAGATAGCACGTGCATTGTTCAAATCACCGTGCTCGTCGTAGAACTTAGCGAAGCGAATCCAGAGCGTCGGCAACCGTCCGCCAGACTTGACTGGGTCCACAGTTTTGACCGCCTCAGCAAATGTGCGAATGACCTTCTGGAGATCGGTCTTGACAAGTTCCACACGCTTTTCCCATTCGCGCACGTTGTGTGGGTTCTGTCGCAGGAGCACCGAGTTAAGCAGCAGCGGGCGTCGTTCTGCCACATCCTCGTACACCTTCAGCAAGCGATCGACCTGTGCTTGGTGGTCTACCTCGTCTTCTTCTTCGTCGTCGTCTTCGTCGTCACCTCCAGCTGCCAGATCCATCTCGGCAGTCAGCATCGCCTCGATAAACTTGACGTAAGCGTCAAAGATCATACTGAAGTCGCGCACCGTAACGACTGTGCGAATGCCCTCTTCATACACATCCCGCGCCGACTCAAACATCCCCAGACGCACAAAGTACGTCGCCAGGGAGCACCAGAGGCGCCCCACCTCGTCACTGAACCTCGCCATCCCACTGCGAAGAATCGCTTCCACATCCAGCGACTTGGCCACACGCGTCGGGTGCTGCGACACCATGTCGCAGAGTTGCATCCACATACTATGCGGCGTGCGGTCCGTGGTCGTCTGCTTCTCCTGCGTGGTCTCGATGAGCTTCACGAGCTGCAGACTTGCCTCTTCGTAGTGCTCCACCGACACTAAATAGTCGACAAACTCCCCTCGTTTCGAGGGCTCCAGCATCAAATATCTCCTGTACACACGCACAGCCGTGCGGGGCACGCCGATCTGCTTGACGAAGGCCAAGAACGGCGTCCAGATGCGGTGGTGCTGGGTAATGGGCAGCGCTCGGAGCGCTCTGTCGAACACGTGACGACGCGCAGTCACCACGCGCATCTCGCGCAGCACGTTGAGGTAGTCCAGCCACAGGCGGGGCATCGTGGACAGCTGCGCCAGCGCGCGCTCGTACAGCGCCACGAGCTGCGCGAACAGGGGCGAGTCCATGCGCTGGCCGCGCACTTGTGACTCGTACACGTCGTCCAGATAGCGTTTCCAGAGCTTGAAGCTGCGCGGGAGGGACTGCAGACTGCGCTCGTACACTTGGCACCGCGTGGCGAGCGGGGCGTCACCCAGCGCGCGCAGGTACGAGGTCCACGTCTGCACGGCGAATGGCTGGCGCGCGGCCGCCTCTTCGTACTCGAACAACGCGCCGTCGGCCTGAGGGGGGGGCGTGGGTTACAGGGTGGGGAGACAGAGGAAGGAGTTAGCGAGGACGGGGGCTCGAGGGGTGGGGGCTGGGGGGCGTACCATGGTCACGTCGGAGGTGGGCGGGGGCAGCGCTGCCATCATATCGTCGCTGGAGCTTCACGAGTGGGTCGAGTGGCGCGTAACCTTGGCGTACCCCGGTTACCTTATGTGTGGTCCACATATGATTGAAGACGAAGGTTGACTAGCGTTTCGTATGGACCAAGTTGAAGCATCCAAGTGAGGGCTTGTACAGCAACGAGAAAGCTGGAATATAACTTTAAAGTGAACACACCGTTTATATGTGGCAACGTTTCCACGCGAGTTGGACACGATGTCAAGGGAGCACTCCATTCGGAGCTTCTTTATGAACCGAAAGGAAATAAATGGTGAATGAAGAAGAGAAGCATTCGGTTATTGTCGGCCTACACAAGTTCGTCGCTTCTTCCCTGAGTAGGGCGAGCTCAACATGGCCACAGTGTTGTCAAGGCACTTAGCCGCCATTACCACTATTGCCTAAAATACAATCTCGTCCGTGAATAGAGACAACACTTGGGCGGCATTCTGGGCAGCGAAACCCCTCTTGCGCCTCTCCATCCCCACGAGGCAAGCTCGAAATTGCGTTGACTCCAGCAAAGCGCAGCGAGGTCTTCTCGGTCGCCGTGGACTTCTTCCTTCCGGTTTCCTTCCCAGCCAGAACGCGATGGCAACTGAGGCCGGAAGCTTCCGCAAAGTCCACCTCAATAATGACGAGGAGAACGAGCGGCTGCGACGCGAAGGAAGATACGCCGATAACTACGTGACAACGTCCAAGTACACAATCGTGAGCTTCGTCCCGAAGATGCTCTTTGAGTTTTTCCGGGTTATCGCCAATTGCTATTTCTTGGTGATATCGATTCTTCAGGTGGCCACAACGTGGTCGCCGACAAACAAGTACACTACTGCTGGTCCGTTGGTGACAGTGTTGATGGTCTCTATGATCAAGCAAGGCATCGAGGACAGAAAACGGCACGACGCTGACCATGTCCAGAACTCCCGACATTGTAAAGCGCTGGGGCGGAACGGAGAAATCGTGACCAAGGAGTGGCAGGAAGTCGTTGTGGGAGATATTTTGCGCCTCGGCGACCGCGATGAGGCTCCTGCGGATGTGTTTATCCTCTCCACGTCTGAGGAAGAAGGACGGTGCTTTGTTGAAACGTGCAACCTGGACGGCGAAACGAACCTCAAGCGAAGATCCGCCATTGAACAAGTTGCACAGCAAGTTGGCTATAGGAAGCTGAACGACCCCGTACTGCCCGAGAGTGACCACAGCAAGCAAGTGATGAAGATTAACGCCGCGATGGAGTACGAGCAGCCAAATAACCGCCTGTACAACTTCACAGGCAGGATCGAGTTCGGGCCAAACAAGGAGGCTGCTCCAATCGGCCCTTCCAACATCATCCTGCGTGGCTGCAGCGTTCGCGGCTGTACGTACATTTACGGGGTCGTCCTCTTTACCGGTTCCGACACGAAGTTGATGCAGAACGCACGCTCCACACCGTCGAAGCAGAGCAACGTGTACAAGGTTGTTAACCGCTGCATCCTGCTGATTTTCATCATGCAGTTCGTGCTCTGTATCATCAGCACCATTTGCAACACGATCTGGATGGACAAGTACGAGGAGAAGCTCTGGTACTTTAGCTCGGCCATCACGCGCACGTCGTCCGCTTCCAACTTGGTGAGCTTCTTCACGTTCCTCATTCTGTACAACAACCTGGTCCCGATTTCGCTCTACGTGTCGCTGGATATGGTGAAGGTCATCCAGGCGAAAAACATCGCCAGTGACCCCGAAATGTGCCACGAGGGGACATTCGCGAACGCGCGGACGTCCGATCTGAACGAAGAACTGGGGCAGGTGCACCACATCTTCAGCGACAAAACGGGCACACTCACGTGCAACATCATGGAATTCCGAAAATGCTTCATCGCGGGGGTGTCGTACGGGTTTGGCACAACCGAAATCGGTCGTGCTGTTGCCGAAATGGCAAAGAAAAATGCTGCTGCTAAGGGATTATCAAGTGGCTCTGTCGATGGAATCGATAACGGAGAAGACGACAAGCAGCACGACCCACGGGACGCCCAGGTTGACTTCAATCCCCTCATTCATTTCGATGATCCACGCCTAGTCAACACACTAGCTGCAAATTCCGCAGGGGCGGCTGCCATTGATGAATTCCTCACGGTGCTTTCCGTGTGCCACACGGTGATCCCAGAGAAAAACGCGAAAACGGGTGAGATTGACTACCGTGCCTCTTCTCCGGACGAAGAAGCTCTGGTAAAAGCTGCCAAGTGTTTGGGCTACGACTTCTTCGCTCCAGCACCGCTCTTGGAGGTCAAGGTGACCAAGAAGAAAGGCTCGTCGGCTGTGCGGAAGTACACCATTTTGAATGTGAATGAATTCAACAGCACCAGGAAGCGGATGTCGGTGACGATTCGTACCGAAGACGGACGCTACTTCCTCTACTGCAAGGGGGCTGACAATGTCATGATGCCGCGCAGTAAGTTCGACAAGTTCACTGCGAAAATGGACGAGGAGATGAAGCGATTTGCGACCGAAGGGCTTCGGACCTTGGTGATCTGCAGCAAAGAGCTGACAGAGGAGGAGTATTTGGCTTGGGATGTCAAGTACCAGGAAGCCGTGACGTCTCTGACGAATCGTGATGAACTTCTGGAGCAAGTTGCTGAAATAATCGAGACCGAAATGAAAATCGTGGGCGCGACAGCAATTGAAGATAAACTTCAGACGGGTGTCCCCGCTGCGATCGCAAACCTCGCGCAAGCAGGGATCAAGATTTGGATGCTCACGGGTGACAAGGAGGAAACCGCGATTAACATCGGCCATGCCTGCCAGTTGATCAACGAAGGAATGCGGCTTCTCATCATCAACTGCGAGGATCTGGACGATTTGGGCAGGCAAGTGGACAACATTTACAAGCTGGAAGATGTGCAATCGCATATGAACGCCAACAAGGTTTCCAGTCACCTCGCCCTTGTGTGCGATGGCAAAGCGATGGTGCACGTGTTTCCACCGAAGAACACGTCGTCGGAGCGGGCGCTGCACGCAGCGAAGGTCCTATCGCAGATGCTCTTGGACATTTCCAGTGTTTGCCAAGCTGTCATTGCGTGCCGTGTGTCCCCCGCCCAGAAGGCAGACATTGTCAACCTCATTCGGTACAACTCGCCTCAAAAGCCAATCACTCTGGCCATTGGCGACGGAGCAAACGATGTGAATATGATTCAGTCGGCTCACGTTGGCATCGGTGTGTCTGGCCAAGAGGGCGTTCAGGCTGTAAACGCTAGTGACTATGCTATCGCACAGTTCCGTTTTCTCGAGCGACTTCTTCTTGTCCACGGTCGCTACAACTACCAGCGGATCTCCAAGGTCATTCTCTATTCGTTCTACAAAAACGTCGCACTTGTCATCGCGCTGTTCCTCTTCAACTTCTACAATGGACAGTCAGGTACGAGTGTGTTCGAGAGTTTTGTCATGGCTGGCTGGAACTTCTTCCTAGCGTTGCCAATCATTGCGATCGGCGTTTTTGACGAGGATGTCGCTCCCGAGCAAGTTCTCCGCAACCCAGCGCTGTATCTTCCTGGTCAGAGGAACGACGGGATCAACATGAAGCGGTTTTCGACATGGCTCCTCAACGCCATGATCCAAGCGTTCATCTGCTTCATGCTGGCCATGTACGGCACAATCAACGTCGGTGGCTTGAGCACAGGGCTCTATCTGCAGGGCAGTGTGATCTACTCGGTGCTACTCATGTCCGCCAACGTGAAAGTTGTCTTGGAGACCCTGTCGTGGACAAAGTTCAACCGAATGGTCTTGGCGTTTAGTCTGTGGCTATTCTTCTTCTTCCTGCTCGTATTCCCTTTCATGGGCGCCCTAGGACGGGATCTTTTCGGTGTGTCGCTGCGGTTGCTCTCAAGGTTCGTTTCAACTAACTTAACTTTTGCTGCGTTTGCTGGAAAATTCTAACGTTTATGCGGAATTGGTGTCCACGCAGCCCCGTGTATTGGCTGTACTTGCTGCTAGTGCCGCTCACCGCCAATCTCCTCGACATCAGCCTCAAGTAGTACGTTCAAAGAGTGCGGTATACCCGCTTGAGTGGTGATACTTACTCCCACACCTTTCTTGCTCTGGATGTCAATGTAGCATTCAGACCATCTACTTCCCCACGCTGGCGAACGTGCTGCGGGAGAAGTGCGTGCTCTCAGCGAACTCGGCTCAAGTGGCTTGCGATCCCATCGGTGAGCAGACATCTGCGTCCCTTTCAGTCCCCTTTTTCGAGCTGTGTAAGAAAGAAGTCGCTTACAAAGTCGCCTGCTCCGAGACTGGCGACTGATTGTCGGTGCCAGGCCCCGAGCAGTGACCGACAAGCCATCAATATCAAGAAATGCAGATTATTCACACACATCCGTGTTGTTTCTCTTGTTCATGTAGACAAAGGCTACGTGTTCAGCTCTGCCGAGACGGACGAAGGCGACACCAAGGATGACCACCATTCGCGCGAGCTGGCGTCGCTCAAGGTCCTTGAATTCCACCACGAAGCGGTGGCCTCCTTCACCAAAGAGAGGCCCACTTCCTTTAGTACTGCGGGTCTGATTCTCCCGGGTCCTTCCTGTGGTAGCGGCCACTTGAGCGCTCACCTCAGTAGCCACCACTCTCACGATGGTACATGAAACGCAAAAGTGTTGTAGTCCGACCATGACATCGATAAGCTGTCGAGTCTTGCCCCCACTGTATAGATGGCTAGAGTTTTTGTCTACACGTACAGTATATAGTATCCTCCATTTCCCGTGCATGACGCATGTACGTTTGCTTTCAACGTGCATTACCCGCGTCAGTCATACTTCTAGGAAACCGGTCACTATTATAGTTGATACCGCAAAGCGCAAATGTACTCGATACTTTTACCCGAAAATGCTGAGCAGTGCAAAAACAAGGTTTTTGTTTTGCCAAATCTTGGGAACGTGTCTAAACGAAATAATGATGCACGGGCGTGGGCATGAGACGTTCGCTCCGGATACTTTTGCTCCGGTAGCGCCGCAGGCAACCCGACGACGCGTGTGTGCCCGATACTCCGACTCGAAGTCTCCGAGTACGCGAACGTCGCGTTGCAACGAGTTGCAAACGCCTCGGCATCCAGTCAAATTGACCTGCGTGAACGTACGTACGTATTTGAAACGCGCGCGAAAGTGGGATCCGCATCTGACGCCAGCTACGTTGTCAACTTGTTCCGACCCTGCGTTGAACTGCTCGCCAGGGCATCCATATCCGCCGCGAGCAGATCGCAAGGCGGACCATCGTACGCTGCAGCGCCATTGGATTGTGACGGACACCTTCGCTGCATGCGCGCAAGCCAAAGCCCATGCAACGCGAATGACTGGTTGTTAGTCGATCAAATTGATAAGTGATATTTCAATTATGTACAGCGCTACGAATTCACGGCTGTCGGCGCGCTACGGCCGCGCTCCGTTAGAATGCGCCGGCCTCGTCGCTGAGTCTCGGAGGTAGCAGCAGCTCAGTGCTAGCTAAAAAAAACACGACACGAATATGCACAATATACCGAAAAGCACGGAGGCACGCGTCCTTGTCACGTCCTTCCGATCCCGGGGCTTTAAATATGGACATCCGAGTAGGTTTCGGCGGTGGCCACGGGGTCAACCTTGGGCATGACCTCGGCGCTGCTGCTGCCTGTGGGGGACTGGGTGGAGGCCGTGGACTTGGTGGTGCCAATCACGTCGTTCTTGCCCATTCCGAAGGAGTCGCGCGACTCGAACATGCTTGAGCAGGATGCGGGCGTCTGTGCGGCGAACAGGAGCTTGGCCGGCAGCGGCGTCTCCAGCTCCATGGCGCTCTGCGCGCCGATCTTCTCCAGCTCCTTCGAGTTGCGCAGCTGCAGCTGGGCGAACTCGAGGAACAGCTTCTTGAGCTCCACTGCCTTCTGGCCGCGGAAGCGCGCCACCTCGCGCATCACGCGCGCGTGCACACGCTCGAACTCGTCCTTGGCGGCGACGAGGTCGTTGCTGAGCCGGGTGGCCGAGGGCGAGTCCGGGCCATCGCCGTTCACCGCCTTGCGGTGCGCTGCGAGCTGCGCCTGGTACAGGTACCGGCGGTCCTCACGCACGTCCAGCGCGTTCTGCACGGCCTTGATCCAGCGGGCGATGTCGTCCACGCTGGCGGAGAAGGCCTCGAGCTCGGCGTCCATCTGGCGCGCGCGCGTGTCCAGCATGGCCAGCAGCGCGCTGTAGAAGGACGTGGGCATCTCGGCGTTCTCCTCCTCGGCGTCGGCCACCCAGTTGAGGCACTCGATGAGGTCGCAGTGGGCGCCCGCCGCGAGCTTGTTCTGGTGGCTGGCGGCGCGCACCTTGCTCTTGAGCGACTGGATCTGCGCGTGCAGCTTGGACACGTACTTGGCGACCTTGGCGAACTCGGGGTCCTCGATGACGCCGCTGTTCTCCCCGTCCTCGTTGTGGCGCGAGCCGAAGAGGTTGAGCGTGTCGTTCTCCACCATGCGCTGGTACGTCTTGCCCCACCAGTTGTTGAGCAGCTGCGTGCGCTGCACCACGGAGGCGATGGACGTGGCGTTGACCGAGTTGGCGCGCTGCGCGTCGACCTTGAAGGCCGTGAGCTCCACGATGGAGCACTCGAGGAAGCTGCGGAAGAAGTTGGAGTTCCGGAGCTCGTCGTGGTTGACGACCTTGCGCAGGAAGCGCTCGAGCCCGGCGCGGCGGTGCTCGAGAAACTCGGGGCCCTGCAGCAGGCCCACGACCTTGGCCGGCAGCGGCGGGATCACGTAGCCCGCGCACTGCTTGGACAGCTGGTGGTGCAGCCACAGGAAGTCCGAGTAGCGGCGCTCCACCACCACGTCGCCGGCCGACGAGACCTTGTACACGTAGTACGAGTTGACGCCCTCGCCGACCTTGCCGGCGGCGCCCACGGTGATGTCGGCCGCGCGGCAGCTGGAGCTCAGGTCCGACTCGCTCATGCTTGGGCTTGGACTGAAGAGGGGGCTGGGGCTGCTGCGGCGTCCGAGGCGTTTTCGAGAATGAAAGGCTCGGGCCGCCACCGCAAGCAGCTGCCGCGGCCGACGGGATCAGCGTGAAACGGACGGCGCGAAAGGCCACTGCCGGATCTTCGTCACCATCGTCTTCTTACGACCAGACACCACAACAACGCCGCGACGCAGGCGGAATCCACTGTGGATCAGGGCCGATACATGCAAGTTGATCGGCCGGGCCCGATACATTATTCAGCGGGAGCGCGCACGACAAAGAGCAGTTCGAGGGCTGGTTAGTACGAAACGCCGGCGGCTACGAAGGACCTGCGCCGCGATCACAAGCTTGGCGGCCAACGAAAGGCAATACATTCCAGGCGTTGGGCTCGATCGACATTACACCTGCAGCTCTGCGTGGCGTTCTTGCTCGAGCAGTGCTACTGCTTCGTACTGCTCAAAAGAGCTGGCATCGGAGAAATGGCAAAACCTATGCAGGTTTTGCAAGTTGTCGTTGCCTGGACTTCAATTAGGATGCCAACCTGACATTTTGTTCCTATCGTGATCGGTGAATTCCACCAACAATCCACCGAGCATCAACCTTTCGTTGGAATGGCTGACGGTGCTTTGTGTGTTTGTAGCAGGTTGTCGCGATTCTTTTGCTTGTCGACCTTGCCGTGTGTTCCTCCGCAGGGGCTGCGTTGCCGCACATGCTGGCAAAACTACTCACGCCACAACGAGTGCGATGAAAGTCGAGCAGCGTATCGATCGCCTTTGCCTCAACGCAAGCGGGATCCTTTTCTCAGGGCCGTTTCGCGCGGTTGTTGCCGCTGTTCTTGTTGCCCAGGATCAGGCAAACACATCCTTTCACCGCGAAATTCGTTGCCCGCGGCCTGATATGCTCCCGCGGCTGCTTGTCTGAGACCTTCAACGCCGAGGGCGCTGGTGGCCTCAGCTTGACGAGTGAGCGAGTGAGTGAGTGCGTCCTGCGCCGACGACGTTCTAGCCGCCTTGTAGCAGCAGGGCGCCTCGAGTAACTTGAGTCAGGGACATCGTGCGCTACACACGTCACGTCCTGGGTACTGCACACGAGAGCCACAACTGCCGCCACGCTGGAGGCCCCATCCAGTCGGCCTGTCCACACGCGCATATGGTGGGTTTGCCAAGCTCACAGCACGTGGTATTCACCTGCCAGCGGGCTCATCTATCATGTTGAAGGCGGGCAGGGTCCTGGATCGTCTTGCTTGCTCGGCCAGGCAAGAGCAGCGCTCGCGACACGCCGCCGCCAGGGCCAGCAGTGCGAGCTGCACCCCGCATGGCAGACCCATTCGTAAGTTACGAATGGCTGCGGGCCTGTCTCGATGGAGGACGTCGCATCCGTTTTGCGTATCAGGCCGAAACGGGCTCCGTTGCGGCTCCGTTGCAGTTTCTCGAGCTGCATGCAAAATTTGGCGCTTCGTTCGCAGTGCCTTCGGGGCGTGATCTCGCTGGCGCTTCGGCGAAAGCGCACACGGTGAGCGGACGCGGCTTGACGAGACGGACGCGGCGGGCGTGGCACGGCAGAGCAGTGAGCCATCAATGCGCATGACCTTGATCATCGATGCTAACGCACAGCCGCAAAAGTTGCAGTCACAAGCTCAAGCCTCGGGTCGACACAAAATTGCTGCATTGTGATTTAGGATACTGCAGTCCGCCGGCGCTAGGCCACTACGCTGGTGTCTACGCGCACACTTCGCCCTCGCCGTCAGCAAAGTCGAGCACCCAGTAGTGCTTGTACAGCTTGGCCGCGTCGTACTTGTAGCCGGGACCGATGAACGGGAGGTCGCTGTAGATGTACGAGTCGGGCGACTTGGCCCACGACGCGACCACTTTCTCGACCGAGCTGTAGCCCGCAGCTACGACCTCGGCGGAGGCAGAGATGGTCATGTTCTGCGCTTCAGCACGGTCCGAGGGTGTGGAGCCGTCGGATCCCGTGGTTCGCACGAAGTTGTTCTGGGCCATGTCGTCCGCGAGAGCCTGGGCCGCCTTCATGAGCTTCCCGTTGATGCAGACCGCGGCCAGACCCTTCTCCGACCGCTTGCTGTTGACCGCTTCGAGCATCTTTGCGCTGAAGTCGGCGACCTGCAGCTCTCGATCGGCCGGGGTCGCACCTGCAGTAGCGAGACCAACGAGTGCGAGAGCGAGCACTGTCTTGATACTGCAGATCTTCATGATGAAGGAGGCGGGGGGTGTTGTAAGGAGTCGCGAGTGTTGATGCTTGCGGGAGGGCAAATTGAAAATGAACATGGTCGGTCTCAGCCCCGTCGCGCGTGTCTGGAGCGGGCGGGGTCTTGATGGGGGGTCCTAGTCGTTGACGCAAGTGTCGGTCTACGTGCGCTGCTGTATCGTGTGGCTGCAAGGTTCGGGGCCTTCCACGCGTCGATCTTATGCCGGTGCAGTGACCACAAAGCGCTGGCATTTGTTGGAGTCGCTGCCATTACCGCTCGCTCATATGGGCAGTGGGTGGAGAGCTGCGATTGGTCACTGAAGTTGAAGTCGCTCAGCCAATCAGATGGGAGTGGCAACCTGTTCATCAACGGTGGATGAGGAGGACGCATCCTTGAAGCGAGTCCTGGGAGTATTGTTGCTTTCTTCGAACGAGAACACCATGATGCCTCCGCTTTTGTTGGAAACGTTCCCAGCTTGTTCACGAGCCCGCTTACAATATACTTCGAAGTAGGCTGGCGTCGGGAGGAGGTTGTCCGACGTTTTGCCAACTCAGACTCGCGGAGTTGTCATTGAAGCGAGTACAGCTATGAGGTTGTCAGGTGTCAGACACCCGCAGTGCTTTGCAAGGTTGAGTGCCAATGTCGATCGGAGAAACGAAGTGCAAACGACCAGATACATGGTGCAGCGTTGTTGCTGTACCTGGAACTCTGCTTGTGTCATTCATCTAAAGACAAAAGCAGTATCTAAGTAAGCAGCAAAAACGATGACGGTTTGCTCAGTGCAACAAGTAGTGCAAGACGAGAGATCGCTGAATCTGCCACTACTTTGTCTTTTATTTAAACAAAAAAACCGTATTACTAAGCCATAAAGGGAGCTGGTTTAGTCTCCGTTGATCAGTGCCAAGCTCATAAAGGAAGCAAACACCAGCACATCAGACGCGATCAGCCAGCCGAGCTGAGACCCGTTGATCTGCCCGCACATGTTCAAACACGATCGTCACACGCGTTCTACATCTACCACGATCAACAACAGGCAAGAGAACTCAACCTACCGCATCGACTCGATACAAAATAGACGGAATGGCGACCGTACTGACCCAGAAGAAAGCCTCGAAGAAGCAGCCAAAGCTTGTCCAAGCGCTGCACATACAAACAACACAGTATACACCAGTGAGAACGAGAGCCGACCTCGTCATCCATGCTGGTGGCCCACCTGAGGTCGTTCCCTCCCGACAGAGTCGAGAAGATAGCCGCTGTCATCGGCAGCAGTACGTACGGAAACACTAATACCAACAGCAAAAACACAATACAATTAGAGGTCCGTAGTACATTTACAGACACAAGGTGTCCGTTGTATGATACACGTACAGACAAAGAGTCCCCAAGGCGTCGAGTACGCCGCCGACGCCACGATGACCCCCACGAGCGCCAACAGCAGAAGCGACCCCACCACCGTCAGCTGCACGTCTACAGCCACAACACAGTCATCAGCATCCCTTGCGCTTCCTTCTCTGACAGCACCAGCCTTCACCGCACTCCGCTTCATCTTGAATCCAATGCGTGTCAAAGTGAAGAGTGACATTTTTAGTGACATACAACCAAGAAAACAATATCAGCCAATGAGCGACGTCCTCTAAACGCACCAGCCAAAAATCGCCGCCATTTCGATCCCTTCCCGCCTTATTAGACGTCATGGCCGACGCCACCGAGCACTCCGAGTCCCCGCCGGCGCCCGCGCTTGCCGCCCCCGTCGTCGCAGTGGACGCTGCAGCTGCCAACGATGCCGCCCTCCAGGAGAAGCTCATCAACGAGGAGTACAAGATCTGGAAGAAGAACACGCCGTTCCTGTACGACCTGGTGATGACGCACGCGCTCGAGTGGCCCTCGCTCAGCGTGCAGTGGCTGCCCAACTCCCACACGTACGTGCCAGCTGATGCTTACAATTTGCAATCTTTTGCTAGAACTGGGAGGGGTTTTGGCCCGGGATTGACCGAGCTATGATGGTTTTACTGCATCCTCAGCTCGGCCGGAGATGACTTCTCCGTGCACAAGCTACTGCTGGGCACGCACACGTCCGGCGCGGAGCAGAACCACCTGATGGTGGCCGAGGTGCGTCTGCCCCTGGAGGACACGGAGATCGACGCCCGCAAGTACGACGAGGAGAGCCAGGAGCTCGGCGGCTTCGGCGGCGTCTCGGGCAAGGTGGACATCAAGATCCGCATCAACCACGACGGCGAGGTGAACCGCGCTCGGTACATGCCGTCCGACGAGCTGATCGTGGCCACCAAGACGCCCCACGCAGAGGTGCACGTGTTCGACATTTCCAAGCGGCCGTCGCAGCCGGAGGAAAACTCGGGTTGTAACCCGGACTTCCGTCTGCTGGGCCACAGCAAGGAAGGCTACGGTCTCTGCTGGGACCCGCACGAGCCTTTCCACCTGATCTCCGGCTCGGACGACGCCATCATCTGCGAGTGGGACATCCGCAACGCCGGCAAGACCGTGCAGCCGCTGCACAAGTACAGCGGCCACAGCGACGTGATTGAGGATGTGGCGTGGCACATGCACCACACCAAGATTTTCGGCTCTGTTGGTGACGACAAGAAGCTGCTCATGTAAGTTTGCGATGCTAGTGATGAGGGAGCTGGTAGATGCATTTGCTGATAGTGTGTGTGTTGCGGATCGTAGCTGGGATATGCGCTCGGAGAGCTACGACAAGCCGGCGACGACTGTGTACGCCCACACTGCCGAGGTTAACTGCCTGGCCTTCAGTCCGTTCAGCGAGTACCTGGTGGCTACGGGCTCGGCGGACAAGCACGTGAACCTTTGGGATATGCGTAACATGAAGGCCAAGTTGCATTCGTTCGAGGGCCACAACGACGAAGTCTACCAGATCCAGTGGTCTCCCCACAACGAGACCATCCTGGGCTCTTGCTCAGCTGACCGCCGCATGCACGTGTGGGACCTCAGCAAGGTAAAGCGCGCGCAACTGTTGATCGCCTCGAGTGTCAGGGCCATTGATTGACGCCTTCACTGCTGTGTGTTTTCCGACAGATTGGTGACGAGCAATCGCCTGAAGATGCCGAGGACGGGCCCCCGGAGCTGCTGTTCATCCACGGCGGCCACACCTCCAAGATCTCGGACTTCTCATGGAACCCGAACGACCCGTGGGTGGTGGCGTCGGTGGCCGAGGACAACGTGCTGCAGATCTGGCAGATGGCCGAGAACATTTACAATGAGGAGGACGAAGAGACGGAGCAGGCGGAGGTGGCCGAGGAAGAACTCGAGTAAGCTCAGCTTTGCTACTGATACAGTGCGGCCGCATTGCGGTTCCTTAGTATAATTTGAATGCACTAGACCAAACGTTTGTTCGCGAACGCAACACAGTACAGTAGCAGGGAACTGCTTCGTACGGGGGGCTAAACCAACCTTCGCAGCCCCCACCAACGCAACAAATTGCCAATCGTCAAGGCTTTATCAGCCAACGAAACGCCGTAGCGCACTCCGCGTCATGCCCCGCTCGCCCGCCTTCTCTGCGGCGGAGATGTCCGACACCGCAGAGCACACCGACCCCACTCCGATGGAGGACGAGGACGTGCAGGACCTCACCGGGGAGGCGGCTGCCGAGCACGAGGAAGTCTCCGAGCCGGATATGAGGCTGGAGAGCGAGGCGTACCGGGCCTGGAAGAAGAACACCCCGTTCCTGTACGACCTCGCGGTCACCGACTCGCTCGATTGGCCCTCGCTCACTGTGCAGTGGCTCACACGGTGCGTTGCCCGTTCATTTTTTCAATGTTGTGCGTGGGGGTTGAGCTGGGAATGACGTAAAACAAAACAAATGTTGCATGTCAACTAATGCATGACCAGACTGCCAGATAGGGGGGATTTCTCCGAGCACGAGCTGCTGCTGGGTACCAACACGTCAGGGGCGGAGCAAAACCAGCTCATAAAGGCCAAGGTGTCGCTGCCGCTGGACTCGATCAGCCATGCGCGCGAATTCGACGAAGAGAGACAAGGTGAAGAAGTGGCAACATTGCTGCAGCGTTTTGTTTGTGCTGCTAATACGTTTTTTTTTTTTCTTTTGTTCCTCTCATAGAGCTGGGAGGCTACAACAATGCTGCCAGGTGCCGTCTCGAGAAAGTGACGCATTTTCGCTGCAACCACGAAGGTGAGGTGAATCGTGCGCGATGCATGCCATCCAATGAGCTCATTGTCGCTACCAAGACCCCTAGTGCTGAGGTTCACGTCTTCGACATTTCCAAGCGGCCGTCAGACCCCGATAAAAGCGCTTCTTCTGACCCGGACTTTCGTCTCCTGGGCCACGAGAAGGAAGGCTATGGCCTGTGCTGGGACCCGCACGAGAAACTCCACCTCGTTTCCGGTTCCAACGACGCCATCATTTGCGAGTGGGACCTCGAGAAGGGCGGCAAAACGGTGGAGCCGCTGCACAAGTACACCGGCCACAGCGACGTGATCGAGGATGTGGCGTGGCACTGGCACCACCCGAAGGTTATTGGATCGGTCGGTGACGACAAGAAGCTGCTCATGTGCGTTGCTCTTGGAGATGGTGGCAATTGCTTTCACCGACTTGTCAGTGACAACTGTTCTTTCTTGGTTTCGTGGATGTAGTTGGGATATGCGGTCCAAGAGCTACGACAGACCTGCGGCCACCGTTCTCGCCCACTCGGCGGAAGTGAACTGCCTGGCCTTCAGCCCGTCGAACGAGTACCTTGTTGCCACGGGCTCGTCGGATCAGCACATTCATTTGTGGGATCTGCGCAACCTGAAGACCAAGCTGCACTCGCTGGAGGGCCACACGGACGAGATCTACCAGATCCAGTGGTCGCCACACCACGACGGCATCCTCGGCTCCTGCTCTGCGGATCGTCGCGTACTCCTATGGGACCTCACCAAGGTAAGCACTTTGTCAATGAACTGCCAAGCTGCGGTCGGATGCGTTGTTGATGTTTGTTCTTGAGCCGCGTAGATCGGGGAAGAGCAAGAAGCCGACGACGCCAAGGACGGACCCCCGGAGCTGCTGTTCGTTCACGCCGGCCACACAGCCAGCGTCGTGGACTTTTCGTGGCACCCGAATGAGCCGTGGGTGGTGGCCTCCGTTGCCGAGGACAACATTTTGCAGGTCTGGCAGATGGCCGAGCACATTTACAAGGGCGAAGACCAGGGGGTCGAGCAGAAGGAGGTCGCCGACGACGAGCTCGAGTAGACCAGCCTACTGTCGCAGTGCAGTCAACGCAGTACAGCGGGAATCTCGATGTCCATACCAAAGTGGCTTCAACCAAGGAGCTCAATACAACAATCATTCCGATACGGCGCTCTTGACTTCGCTATGGAGACATAATCAGCGCTCTCTCACCAAAACCGCATCGACAAGTTCAGATTCTGATTTCTGAACTTCAGAAACGGTCACAGTCGCCTCTGACGGCACTCTGCCATTTGCCAGCCGAAGCCTTCTCGCCATGGCCGCCACCACGACCAACGCGCTGCCCAAGCCCAAGGTGCACGGCGCCATCTTCGACATGGACGGCACGCTGCTGGACACGGAGGAGCTAAGCCGCCTGGCCATCGACGGCGTCGTGCGCCAGTTCGGCAAGGAGTTCACCACGGCCATGCACAAGACCATCCTGGGTCGCCCAGCCGTCGAGTGGACGCGCATGGCCATCGCCGCCGTCGGGCTCAGCGAGGAGACACTCACACCGGACGAGCTCTTCAAGCAGTGGGAGAAGAGCATGCGAGACATGTCGGACCGCGTCGAGGAGCTCCCGGGCGGCGTCGAGGCGCTCCGCGCCCTCCAAGCGCGCGGCGTCCCCCTCGCGCTGGCCACGTCCAACAGCCGGAGTGTCGTGGACGCAAAGATCAAGCACCACCCGGAGCTCTTCTCCTTCTTCTCCACCATCGTGTGCGGCGACGACCCGGCTGTGAAGCGAGGCAAGCCGGCGCCCGACATCTTCCGCACCGCGGGCCAGCGGCTCTTTGGGCTCAAGGAGGGCGAGGACGGCGACAAGCCCCCGCACTGCATCGTGTTCGAGGACTCGGTGAACGGCTACACTGCCGCCAATGCTGCGGACATGCACAGCATCGCTATCCCCGACGTGCGCATCCACACGGAGGAGGCCCAGCGTACGGAGCTGTTCGGCAAGGCCGACGAGGTGATCACGTCGCTCCTGCAGTTCCAGATCGACAACTACGACTGGCAGCTGTGAACGAACGCACTAGACGTAGACGTAGTGGTAGTCCGCTGCCATGACTGCTGAATGCTCTCATCAAATATGAACATTTTGGTTCGGGTTGCATGTCCTCCCAACGATGGTTTTCGTATAAATAGTGTCAGGGACCAAGGCGGCATCGGGGGAAGATGGAAACAGCTACGAGAGCGAAGGCAAAGCTTCAGAACGAGGAGTTTAAAGACGCGTATCGACTGTGGCTCAAGGATCTGCACGATGATAAACCCGAGACGCTGCTGCGAAAACTCGACAACAAGAAGAAAAGCGGCGGCGGGCGTCGAGCTCGACGCAACCAACGAACACAACACGCACAGCAGCATACCGCAGCGAGCGCCCTCAAAGATGTTGCTCGGAAGAAGGTAAAGTGCTTTGATAGCAGCGCGTGGGTTCGAGGGCTATTTAATAATTGCAACGTGCGGTCTGTTAGGCGGAGCAGGCCAAGTTACCCGCACTATCGTTAGTTCACACTCCTGCAGACAAACAAGCTCTTCAAGACTCGCAGAATCGACGCCATCAAGCGCTCGTTGACGAGGCCAATTACTCTGCTTTTCAATACGCGAATCATCCGTCATGGCGACCTGGACTTGCCTTCTTCCAACAACTGGTGCGCCAATTACTTCAGAAATCCCCCTTAGAGACGGGGAGTGGCAATGATCCACCTGAAGGAGTTGTGGCGACTGAGTTGCCCGGCTTTCCTGTCCTGGTTGCGCCAATTCTACTTCGAATTCCTATACGTCGTCATGGTGGAAGCCATCTTGGTGTTGCTCTATTGTATTGCCAGGAGCAAACTCAAGACCAGCAACATGTAGTGGAAACAAACGGGGACACCGCAACACTTGTTTTGCATTGTCGCGTGTATGAACGAGCAAATAGTTGGCGAAACCACGGCGACACACTGCTAGATATCGTGGCGAACTCGTCGACTGAGATTTGTGCAGTGAGGAAATGCGCCGAGAACTTTGAGTCTCGCAACAACGCGGTACAACTTTTGCGTTCTCGCCAAGAAGTGGAGACGGCAATGGATGAGCTTTGGGCGAAACCCGGCGATACGAGCTACGACACCGATTTGCTTGCGATTCAGAAGTATATTCCGTTCAAGGGGGCATCGAGTCGTGCTAATGCCTTCACAAGTGCCACAACTTTGACCCCTTCACCTGATCGAAAAGCTTGGATAGCACGTTGTGCCTCGCGCAAGAGGGATAAAAACTCATCGACTGTCTGGATCGTTGCAGGTGGAGACGGCCATGATAGTGACGACTCGACCTCCTCAACGGCAATCACGAATTCAAGCAGTGCAGACTGCCAGTTAGTCAAATGCACCATTGACCAAGCGTGGCCCGAGCCTCGGCTTTTGGCTTCGATGTGCACAATGCCGTTCGAGAAGGCTTTACGAGTACGGTTCAACGAACTCGTAGTGGATCTACTACAAGACACCTCTGGCAGTTGGTGGCTGCTGCAAGTGAAGGCATTCACGCTCGCTTCGAGTCGCCCTGCGTCTGCTGCATCTGTGTCAGCCCCTTCGTCGTCCTTGTCCAAAAAGACCCTATTAGGGCTGTCACGAACTCAGTCAGCACCGACTCGATTTGAAATTGGTGACGTGCCAACTCCACATTGGAAAAAATGGCGCTGTGCTGGCCGATATTGTGGCGCTAAGAACTCGTCAGAGTCAGTAAACCAACAAGTTCACATGGGCATCGATGACACTGATGATGACAAGGAGCCGCGCGGTTACCTCACAAAGAAAATGCTGCGAAGCTGCGAGTTTTACGACGATTTCGTTCAACAACAGGATATGAGTCTTGCCGGTGGCTTTACAGAATTCCATTCAGCCTTGGCATTTCACTTGCAGCACCGCCTTCCGAAGCGCGATCGCAGTCAGCTCTATGAACCTCAACCGCTCTGTAGTGCATGCATCAAACGATATCACTCACTTCGGCAGCAATGGATGGAGACAGTGGAAGCACCGAAAGCAACAGCCTCAGCCATCATCACAGCAGGACACCGCAGCAAAAATCGTCCTGCCAAGACGCATAACGAGCATCCCGAGCAGTACTCGCTACTGCCACGAAAGCTCCCCTCACTCCACCGCTTGTCTGAAGTTTCATCAGCACTGAATGCTTCGACTTCGACTCCTGTTCTCCTTAACTCAAATTTTGGTCATTATCCGAAGCCGAACGAACAGGACAACAGTGCCATCCTATCGAACCAGACAACCTACCTGGATGAACTAGCAGCGATGGACGAAATGCTGGCGGAACACGAACCGCCCTCCTTCTTGAGCAAAACGAAAAACGGGGATCAATCTTCAGTACAAAGCAAAGTGACAAGTTCATCGTCGTTGCTCAACGCGTTGCCTGCCAAGGCATCAAGCCATGACGATACTTTCCCCAATTGGGATGGTGTCACTCGAATCGAAGAAATGTGGCAAAACTTGACTTTCAAGCCTCTCGCGAGCCAGCTAACCGATCCCAGCTCTAACCCCAGTGGCAGCGGCAGCGCAAAACAAGGCTACAATTCCATTTCACTGCAGCGAGAGCTCGCGAATGTTGACAGCATGAGTGACACCAACCACGAGAACGACGCACATACTTCACCTGAATCCAAGGTACAGAATGAAGGCAAACAATCTTCAGGAATTGGTCGCGTGAAGCCTATCGCAGCCCACGCAGTTCATGTCAACCACTGTCGTCGGGTTTTCGAAGACGAACTCTATCGTGAAGGTCTCGTGAACGATGCATTGAGTGCGCTTCGCTCTGGAAAAGCCAACGTATGTTTCGTTGTGAGCCCGCCTAATCCAGAAAGGGAGCGCACTGCTGAAAACGAAGACGAGCTGGCTGAGATGGCACTACGCTCGCTCTACATTGACGTCAAGCAAGCAGTTGCAGCTTCCTCGGATGATTTTGCCACGGACTTGTGTCTTTCTTCCTGGCCCATGCGACCAATAGTTTGTCGTGAAACAAGTGGATGCGTCACTGTAAAACTGGGTCTAATCTAAGGGACTGATTCAAGGTAAGAGCCCACACAGCGGATTCATGCGTGCTTGTGTGCGTTTGATGAAATAAAGCAAGAATTGATCAGTACTTACGAAATTGTGCTTTGCTGCTGAAACGTTCTAGTGCTCCTCAGCGTAGTGGTCAGGATACTTTGCCACGTGCTCCATCATCTCACGCTCTTGCTCCTGTTACAGCACGAGTAAAACCAGATGAGTTTCGTACCAAAGTGAAAAGGTGTGTGTGTGATAAATAACCGAGGTAGAACGTACGAGCAAATGCGGCAACTTGACGTCATACACGTCCTCAAACATCGTCTCCAGAGGTGATCGTTCCTTCGTTTCGGCTTGCTGCAGTGCTGCGAGCACGTTTGTCCGCTCGTTGTCCTGCATGTGGCGATCCTGCTCCTCCGAGAGCCAACCGCGTTTCTACAAAACAATAGTCAAAACCAGTTAGACACGCAATCCGGGTTGGATTAGCAGCACATTTACATACCAGCAAATAGCTCTTGGTCCGCTCAATCGGATCGCACGTCTCCTTCCAGTGCTTGATTTCAGCGACAGCACGGTACTGCGTGGAGTCATCCGAAGTCGAGTGGTGACCCTGGCGGTACGACATCGCCTCGATGAGCACCGGGCGGTTCTCCTTCAGAATAAACTCGCGAGCTCGGCGAGTGGCTTCGTGCACAGCCAAAAAGTCGTTGCCATCGACGCGCATGATGGGGATTCCGTATCCGCTGCCGCGGGATGCGATGCCATCACCGCGGAACTGTTCGTGAGTTGGAGTACTAATGGCGAACCCATTGTTACGGACGAAGAAGAGAATGGGGCAGTCCTTCGTGGATGCAAAGTTCAGCGCTGCGTGGAAGTCGCCCTCGCTGGCAGCACCTTCACCGAAGTAGCAGACCGAAATTCGGTCCTCCTTCGCCAACTTGAACGCGTACGCAGCTCCTGCAGCCTGAAAAAGTACAACAAAACCCCAAAAAGTATCAGCACTAGAACAGCCGAACTGATACCACTAGGCGTTCCATCTGTACCTGGGGGAGCTGCGTTGCCAGGGGCGACGAAATGGTCTGGTGGTTGAGGTTCTTGGATCCGTAGTGCACTGGCATCTGCCGGCCCTTGCCGTGTCCGTCCTTGTTGCTAAAGCACTGGTCGGCGAAGTTTTGCAGCGTGAAGCCGCGCCACATGAGCACACCCGGCTCGCGATACTGCGCGAAGACCATGTCCCCAAGGCGCAGCGCCGCCGCACTGCCGAACGAGATGGCTTCTTCGCCGTAGGACGTCATGTAGAACGAGATGCGTCCCTGACGCTGCGCGTCGTAGAAAATGTTGTCCATGGTCTGCAAAACAGCAGCTTTAAACGTCAGCAAAGCGCCCCTTATTTCCACCCCCAGAGCCTGCAAGCGGCGTACGTTCAGGCGGATCATTTGGCTGTAGATCTGCGTGCACAGATCCTGACTGAGCTGCGGGTCCTCGGCGCCCTCCACGACGTCTCCGTCCTCGTTGAGAACTGCCATAAAGCACCGACATTTTAGTGGTTGTCTCTAAAAGTTAGGAAGGGGGGCAGCAACTTGTTCGCCGTACTGCGGAAGCACGGAATCAGGTCGCTGTCCTTGGGGTTGCGGAACACCAGCGCGGGGACGAACGGCATCTCGGTACCCGGGAAGCAGCCGAGCGCCGAGGCCGACGAGAGCCGACGCGCGTGGCCCACGGCGCGGCGAGCGAGCGAGAACATGACGGG
Source organism: Phytophthora pseudosyringae (assembly GCA_019155715.1). Classification (NCBI taxonomy): domain Eukaryota; phylum Oomycota; class Peronosporomycetes; order Peronosporales; family Peronosporaceae; genus Phytophthora; species Phytophthora pseudosyringae. Next base: position 28,120 of record JAGDFM010000154.1, on the reverse strand, counting down.
GAACGGACTTGGCGGTTAAAACGATTCTGGTGTTGAACTTGTACGCGAAGCAGCTTTTTGCATCTAATCACGCGCTGCATCGAAACGACCTGCTATCGTCGATGTGTCGTTTGGTATACGGATGGCAGCGGCGGGTGATGGTACTTTAAAAGTTGTGCTTTCGCATGTGTAATACAGTGGGATTCTTATATCCGGACGCAGCATGTGACGGGTATTTATTTGCATTGACGGACGAAAGCAATGCAATTGAGCTCACTTGACACGGAAGCGCTCAGGTCCCGTTGTGTCTGCCCCCCAAGTCTCCGCTGGCTGATGATGGTACGAATTCGACCGCATTTTAGCGCGTCTTCTGGATGCAATCAGCATTGGCACCTCTTACTGCTTATTTGAAGCAAACCCAATGGGTGTCTTCCCAATGGTTATAGCGATGCCTGCTCTTCTGACTGCACCACGACGCGATGCGATGCCACTCGTAGTGTATACTGCAGCCAGCAAGCGCATTCACCTGTGCACGGCGCTACATGTATTATAGCGGCAATTATACCAGCAAGGGCATTGTAGTACAGTATGATTAATACTCGTTGCAGGATATATTTGAAACTACTATTATAATAAAGACTCAGTAGTAGTATTTATTATACTGAGCAAGTACGAGCAATATGTGCTCTACGTAGTACTCTGTACTCTGTAATAGTGCTTTAAGTTGTTTCACTAGTACTCTCGAGGCCGCCGCTGCTATTCCCATCGTGAGCTTCTGCAAACGCTGAATCCAGCCTCTGTTCCGGTAACGGAGGCGAATTTGCTTCTGTGCACCTGTTTCCCACCGTTTTACATGTATGTTGACCGTTCATAATGATTTTATAGCTCCTAGGCATTAAACTGTGGAAGCGATCACAAGCGTGATCGCTGCTGCAAGTCGGACAAGAGGCAGTACGCTGACGAGGGCAACAGGAACTGCAGATAGACCCAAAACTTCCGTGATATAGTAGTTACATTGAGCGCATTGGTGTCCGCTTTTGCTTCCTATCCGCAGACTTCCGTTCCCGTTTCCCCCTATCCACACACATGCTTCCACCTTATATGGTGGTCAGTTCAGATGACTTCTTGTTGCAATACACGACGGCAACCTGTGTACTGGAAAGGATGTCTTGCGATTATTAGTATGGTGCGCTGCTCATTGACAGGAACAAACAACGTGCCATGGTCGTCATCGTTCTACACCGTCCTACTTCCAGTAGAACCGCCTCTATTATTTCGCTCAGAAAGATTCTACTTAGTAGCAAATAGAATGCGAGCCGCTGCGGGATCAACGCTCATAGTACTATCACAGTACATAGTAGTTGTACTATAGTACTGCTATGCTACTGTTTCCTTGAATATCTTTTTCCCATTCTCACACGTCGCAGACATCGCGATTTCCTCCAGTCCTATCGCGTAAATAGGTTTATTATCCGCCAATCGCCTGCTCCACAAGGTTGATTGGCCGCTGGGACCAAAGCCGTTGGGCTCTGCTGGCTCTTCGCTCACGATCGAAGTTGCTCCGCACTCACCCGCCGCAGCACCTCCCGACACGCCGGACACGATGGCCAAGAGTCTGCGCTCCAAGATCAAGCGAAAGTTCCGCACGGAGCTGCGCAAGCGCATCGGCGTGCCGCTCCAGGCCATCCAGGAGGCCAAGATCCAGGAGAACCTCAAGAAGGCCATCGCCGCCCAAGGTGCGTCTCTCCCTACCGCTCGTCAGCCCTCGTTGCAATGCTCTAACAGTTATTTGTTGTGCACATCAGGCGCCGGCACGTCCGTGGCCAGTCTGAAGAAGCTCATGGGCGCCTCGGTGCCCGTGGCCAGCAGTGACATCACGGGGGTGGTCAAGGAACAGACGCCCGCCGAGGCCGAGGCTGCTCTGCTGAACCAGGAGGCCGACGCCAAGAAGGACAAGAAGGACAGAAAGAAGAACAAGAAGAGGAAGTCCAAGTTCGTGCACTTCCACCAGCTGCGCAAGAAGGGCGTGTAAGCGCAGAGAGCACGGACTCGTGGAAAGCCTGGAGACGTCCATGGCGACCGATCGATGGACGGCAGACGCGTGGCGAGGCTAGAAGTGGACACGATCGATCGCTGTTACTCTGTAATCTGCTATTATCCAGTTTATTTTATGACTGTTATGCTCGCTGTCGTGCTGTGCTATCTAGTCGTCCCACTCGGAGGCCTCGGTCCCTGCGTGGAACTCGACCTGCTTGTCGTACTGGTACCCTTCTTGATCCGGGCGGATGATGTTTTGCGCAAAGACCAGGTCCATCTTCTGCTTCACCTGCTTCAGTTGAGTTTCGGACACGTGGTTGTAGTCTGCTTGAGGTAGGATTGGTGCAGAGGAAGCTGGTGGTGGCACGGGTTCACCTGCAGCGGTTCGATGATTAACAAGCTTTCTCACCAGACGGACAAGCTGCAACATAGTTCCATTCCGTCGTTCAGCCACAGACTCAAAGATGCAGACAGTAACTCAGCGCGAAGGTTCACCCACCTGTGCGGATGGGACTTTGCTGTTTCCGACAATGTCTGCGTGCTGTCGAATGATGTTGCTGACAACTTCATCAATGCAGTTTTCCTAGCAACAAAGCAACACAGTAGAAGAGTCAAAGCTGCAACGAGGAGCAAGTCGTTGGACGACAAGCACACTTACGCTAAACCTGCTTGCTCCAATGGACGACAGCTCCATCTTCAAGTCAATTTCGTGGTGATAAAGCTGTTTTGCTGCGGAGCTGTGGTAGACGTACTCGACGATGATGCCTGGAGGTTCGTATCGCAGCGCGAGTCTGCGAGGCTCGATGCCGTCTTCTGCTCCCATTGTGGCGAGCCCGCGACGCTCCCCTCCCTAACCACTAAATTTAGAGGGAAACAATGATTTTCGAGATCATTTTCATCCAGCTGTCATCCAGCAGCCAGCGACTTGTTGCCATCCTCATACGCGCTGTGTGTTCGTGCCCAAGTGGCTTAACATTTGCTTGTGCTTCTCCGACCCTGACTCTGTAGTTTCTTGGTTGCCACAGCATACTTAGTGGTACCGTAGTACTTGGATACTTATTTGTCTTCAACGGGCACCATAACTCGTTTGCTACTGCAGCACGACGACCTCGCAGCAGCTCCGTCTTTCCACTCGACGTTCTCCTTCCACACCCTCGTGTCGCCTTCGTATTGCTCACTCTTCCAAATAGGCACCGTGGCTTTGAGCGTGTCAATCGCAAAGGCACAAGCTTCCAGCGCCTCTCGTCGATGCGGCGAGCTGACAGCCACAAGGACGCTAGCTTCTGCAACTTCAACAACCCCCAGGCGATGGAACAGCGCCACCCCGACAACCTCCGACCACTTATCGCGGATACTGACGCAGATCTTGCGCAGTTCCGAGACGGCCATCGGCGTGTAGCCCTCGTACTCGAGGCGCACCACCTTCTTACCTGCCACACAGTTTGAATCTCACACCATCAGATCAACGCATAACCACCGGCATCTCAATGCAGAGAGCAAGTCCAAATACCTTGGAAATTGTCTCGCGTGGTGCCAACGAATGTCGAGATGGCGCCTGCACTCGGATGTGTCACAAGCGCCACCGCTCTCTGGTTGTCCAGTGGCTCATAGCCGACCTCCACAAAGTCACCGCGCCCAGGTTCCACACTAGAATGAGACGTCACGGTCTGTGCATCTGCCATAACCCCGTCAAGCAGCGAGGAGAGGGGGGGGGGGGGGGGGGGGGGGCGCGGGGGGGGGGGNCCCCCCCCCCCCCCCCCCCCCCCCCCCCCCCCCCCCCCCCCCCCCCCCCCCCCCCCCCCCCCCCCCCCCCCCCCCCCCCCCCCCCCCCCCCCCCCCCCCCCCCCCCCCCCCCCCCCCCCCCCCCCAACACGATGGTGTCCTCAAAATGAGCTGCTCGTCGTGTAGCCATCTCTCTGATAACGGTTTCAATTCCGTCTTCTGATTCGCTGAAACTATCGTCTTGATTTCAGCCAATCCTAACGAGAAGCTCCATTACACAACGAGCTCAAGACCATCGGACCCATGGCGATGGCGGGCGCCGAGCTGTGGCTGTATCTGGACGCCGTCACAGGGCAGCAGAAGGGCCCCGTGCCCGCCCCGATCGTCAAGAAGCTTCTGCGCAAGGGCATGTTGCAGCCGCAGCAGCTGGTGTGGACCCAGCGCCTCTCGGAGTGGACGGAGATCGCCAGCGTGGAGCCTTTCGCCGCCTACTGCCGCGTGTGGACGGCCGTGTGGTTCTACATGGCCGAAGACCCGACGGATCCCAGCAAGGAAGCAGAAAGGACGGGTCCAGTGACGACGCAGCAGCTCGTGGAGCTCTTCGTGGACGGGCAAGTGGACGGCATGACGCTCGTCTGGAGCCAGGAGCTCGACGACTGGAAACCCATCGGTGGGTGCTGCAACGCGCACTGCAACCGGCAACATACTGCACTGATAGTGAAATAATTATTTGATGTCGTGTTATAGGGGAGGTGCCGTCGTTGAAGGAGTTCCTGCAAGAAGCCAACGATGACCTGGATCGGGAGGCCGAGCTGCAAGAACAGGCCAGCGAGGTGCCGGCTGAGCACCAAGTTTTCGAGAAAGAGTAGGTGGTTGTTGTTTCTGGTGGTGATTGGTCAGGAGGTGGGTGTTGAGCTTCGTTGTGTGTGGTGGGTGTAGATCGGCGGACGCTCTTGTTGCAGAAGATGGCAAGCGATACGTGTTTGATGCTGAGTCCAAGACGTATGTGACGCCTGAGGATAAAATTGAAGACGAGTTGGCGTCTCTCCAAGAGGCGATGGTGGAATTTGACGCGGAGAAAGACGAGAAAAACGATGAAAAGAAGAGTGGGGATGAGAAGAACATTGAAGTGGCGGGTGTGGCGACTGCGGCAACGGAAGCAAAGCCAGCTGATCAATCCGAAGCGGACGCGGAAGCCGCTAAAAAGCGGAAGAAGAAGAAGAAAAAGAAGAAGAGCGACAAGTGGAAGAAGACCAAGAAGAATACGTGGGTGTACGTGAACGGCTTGCCGCTGGATGTCACAGAGCAAGAAGTGCACGACCATTTTGCCAAGTGCGGCGTGATCCAAGCGGATATTGCTACTGGCGAGCCCCGCATCAAGCTTTATCAAAACAAAGAGAGTGGGGGTCTAAACGTAGGTCCCACTGTGCGTCGATATACAACGAGGTTTTATTGGACTGACCCAATTGTGTCGTTTTATTGGTATTGCTGATTTGCAGGGCGATGGGTCAGTGTGCTATATGAAGGAGGCGTCAGTGGAGCTGGCTGTGCAGCTACTTGATAAATCACAGATTCGACCAGAGTACGTTCACCAACACCAAGCTAGACGAAACTTCTCCTTGGGAGCTAACTCTTGTGCTTGTAACTGCCCCTTCTTGCAGATGGGCCATCGATGTATCTCCAGCAGTGTTTCAGCAAAAAGAGGGAGACTTTGTTAAGCGGAAGAAGCCCAAGATCGACACACGCGCAAAGATTAAAATGTTTGAGAAGGAAAAGGTAACACGTGGTGATGACATTTGTTTTTTGTGTGATGTGAGTCTAACGGAAGTGGTCACACCATTTAATTATTAGGCTCTTTCCTGGAATGAAGGAGAAGTCAATGAGCCTGCTGGTCTTCGTATTGTGGTCATCAAGCACATGTTTACCCCCGCTGAAATTAAAGGTGCGTTTGCTTCTTGCACCAGAGATCTAATTCGTCAGCGCTTGAATAACTCAATCGATGTGTGCTTTCGCAGATGAAGCGTATGAAAAGGAGCTGCAGGAGGATATTCATGACGAGTGCTCAAAGATTGGTGAGGTTTCAAAGATCACACTGTTCGCCAAGCACGTGGACGGCGTAGTGGTGATCAAGTTTGCTTCGAGTGGAAGTGCTGCGCGGTGCGTCGAAGTAATGAACGGGCGATTTTTTGCGGGGCGTAAGCTTGAGTGTGGGTTCTGGGAGGGAACGGACTACACGCATCGTGAAAGCAAGAACGAGGAGAAACAGCGTGCCGATAAGTTCCAAGAGTGGCTCGACGAAGGCTCGTCTTCCTCCGAGAGTGAGGCTGAAGAGGAGGAACGAAAGACGGAGCAGATCGAGAAGGCCCCTGAAGGAAAAGAAGTTCACACGGGGCGTGAAATGCCTCCTTTGGCAGACGATAGTGACGACAGTGATGTGGAAAGCAATGGAGATGAAGATGGGGAGAATAATCCCGCTGCTGGGGGCAATGAGGTTCACGCGGGCCGAAATATGCCCGACCTCGACGATCTTGATGACGATGAATAACACCCCATGGATGTGCGGCAAAAGTTTGACCTATTCGCTTTGTTTCAACGGATCCGCGGCAGTTCGTAATGAGATGTTGAAAAGTCTCGTCCTTGAGTTCTGATCATGCCTTTCAAACCTCCGTCTCCGCTATTTCAATGCGATAGGATCAGGCAGTTTCGCTGGTAACTTTGGATGTGATAGTGTACACCTCTTTGGCTGAACCGATTGTCGACACTGATTACCGGCACAAGTCTCAAGATCAGCAAGTGGACTAAGCCTCTTACCCTTGTCACCAGAAGCTGCTGTTCAATAGGCTTTTCCTGGCGTGGTCTGGTGTGACTTCTTGATCTTTCTTTAGCTGACAGCGACATAGCTCTTCTCTAGCAGTACTCAGGTATGCTTGCTATCTTTGATGCTGGTGGGCTGTGCTGTCTTTTGTATTCTTCTCGCTGCTGCTAATAGACCTCGTGGTTGGAATCTTTTTGTAGCTCCTGGACTTGGCCTTGGCAACTCGGCAAGCTGGCTTCGAGCAGGCTGCTATAGTTGTTGTTTCTGCCTGCTGCACTCAGCAGCTTCTGCTAGCTCCTTCCTACTCGGTCGGAAGGCTTCAGACATCAGCACCAGCTTCTCAGCTTTAGCCAAGGAACTTCCTGATCCTTGCCAACATGCCCGATATCATGGATGGCTGGGCTCAAAAACCCTGGAGCGTAACGGAGGAGATGTGGAAGCGGAAGGCCAAGGGCCTGGAAGACCAGTACCAGCGACTGCTGTCCGATCACCAGGACTTGCGTCTCGAGAAGGCCAAGATGATGGGCGAACTACGAGTACTGCAGCGCTACAAAGAGACAGCCGAAGACACCATTAGCCGCGAGGTTGCTAGCAGAAAGTGAGTGACATTAGCCCAGTCTTGCTGCGCTAACTTGTAACCTGATCAAAACTAACGTTTGCTGCTGACAGGGTCGAACATAAGGACAAAGTGTCCGCCACCACGAAGCTGGAGCAGTACATCAAGAAATACGAACGTGAGTGCGAACGAGTATTCTCAGTCGAGCGCGAGAATGCCTTCCTTATGGAACAGGTCTCCAACATTAAAGGGGAGACCGAGAAGCGCTTAGACTTGCTTAAGGAGTTGGAGGATTCACAAAAGCGCAACGCTCGCCAGAAGGAGAAGCTACGAGAGTAAGTTGACCAAGGCAGAGGTGCTCGTTTCTGGGATTTCGGTACTGATTCCAACGTTCGTTCTGTCTTGGCGTTGTCGTTTCGTTTAGGTTGGAAGTAGTTGGCATCGAGCACGAAAACACAATTCTTGAGCTGAAAGAGAAGAACCAGAAGCTGAAGCGCAAATCGGCAGCCGCTGAGGAAGAGGCTGCTGATAAAGCTGAGGAGGCCAATAACCTAGCTGTTCGACTCGCGGTTCGTACACATCTTTCTGCATTTAGGTACCAATGCTGGTTTTGCTTACCAACGTGCCGTCGGTCTTGATGCCAGGCTGTGGAATCTGCGTGGGAAGCAGCTCGCGGTCAGAACAAGACTGCACTCCACGAGCTAAAAAAGAAGTGAGTTATGGCCGCTTCACGCGCTTTCGGTCACCTCCTTCCCCAGTGACTTAACGCACTTTGTCTTTGAAAACAATTCTAGGCAATCGCTTTCGAAAGAGCTTGAATCGGTGAAGTCGGAGACGAAGGTTCGTACTTGCTGGTGTGGTTCTTCTTTGCTACGGACGGAGTCTCACTCGACGTGTTGTACACTGCACAGCAAGCAAGCTACCGCATTCATGCGCTGGACGTTGAGGTTGAGACGGCTCAAAGCAAGATGCGGCAAAAGGATCGTACAATCGAAGAGCTTCGCGAGAAAAACGCAGTCCTCAAGAAAGAGGTAACTCGGCTCAGTGCTCGAATGGAGGACCTCGCAGCTAGTTTGGTTGCGACGCGGGAGGTCATTGAAGAGAAGGACGGCGAGATTGAACGCAAGACCGAGCAGCTGCGCTGCAAGAAGACGGAGGTCAAGACGCTCGAGCGCATCGATGATTCGTCAAAGGACCGCATTGAAGACCTCGTGTGCCAGGTGAGCGAGCTCCAGCAGCAACTACTCGACACCCAGAAGGAGTATCTCCGCAAGGTGAAGAAGGATGAGCTGACGCGCGAGAAGCAGCGCGCACGCGACCGTGCCGAGATTGCCAAGGAGCTGGAGACGGTGCACAAGCCTCGCCGGTGCAAGAACTGCAACGAGACGTTCACCAACAAGTCCAACACGTCTCTCTCGTGCTCCTTCCACCCAGGCCGCTTTGTGGCTCGTAAGTACCCGCTCGAAGGCTACCAATGGAGCTGCTGCCAGAAGCGCGAGCTGTCGTCCCGATCCTGCAAGTTCGCTGGGCGACACATTGAATCCAAGTTGCTGGACTAAAGCGGGTGGAGGCAGCATGCGATGCAGAGGGAAGCAATAAATAAACGCATAAACTTATCGTCTCGACCCGTTGATCTGGTGGTTGCGTCGGTTCACGAGTTCTTAGCAGCATTCAGCTCTCGCGCTTGGAGGCACATCGGACGAAATGCGTGTCAACGTCAAAGTGCACGGGCTGCAGTTTGTGGTACCCTGTGGTGAAGGCGCTCAAACCTGTCGCTGGCTCGGATTAGCTGTGGCCCAGCGGTATGCTCTGGCTGCACCGCACGGACGGTGCCGCACTCGTGAGGACGCCCACATCAAGCAAGGGTTTTTCCTTCCTGCTGCTATCATCAAGCCAAACGGCCAAGTGCTGCGTCCTGAGAAGCGAATTGTAGACGTTTGCAAGGAGAATGAAACTTTGACTGTCCAGCTGCAGGTACGAAGCACCACCATCTTCACCGGAAGCTCCTAATTCCTCCTCTAGTCTTGATAACTCTTCGCTCTTGTTACGTAGCAAGAAGTGCCAGTGAACGAGATCGGCACGCCTCAATTCACAGCGTGGACGGCGAATGCGTTCTTCCCTTCGCAGAGGCGCGTTGAGATCCCCGACTTCGCTCCTGATGCCACGGCCGACTGCAAGACGGCAGCAGCCCCAAGCGCTCGAACGAAATATACTCAGCAAACGTCTACTACTACCGACGACCAAGTCACTGACGCGGAGGCCAAGGGAGACAGCACCTCCTCTTCAGCTGAAGAACTGAAGCAGTATGCTCGGGCTGAGATGCTGCAGCAAGTCAACTCGGGGCAGTTCTTGTCCGACATGGAGGTGGAAGCTGCGTTCCTGTACGACTGGAGCCGTCTACGCCCGGAGGAGCTCGAAAAGGAACTTCGAGAGCGTGAGCTCCTCCAGGAATTGTTGTTGTCTCGGTTCTCGGAGTTGAACGCGGGCTACATGCACTACGCTGCCGGTAGCAGTGAGCTCACGTACGGCATGAGCGGTGCTGAGTTTGCCCACTTCCTGCACGAATGCGAGCTCGCACGACTGCAGGATGCGAATGCTCAGAAAACCGTCGAGAAGGTGGTCGCCCAGTGCTTGCGCCACGACGCACTGGTAGCGATGCACGATCGAGGCACCTTGTCCAGAGTCGGGTATCTTCACGCACTGCTGCGGGTGGTGCAAGCGGTGTCGGCCACGAAAGGCTCCTTCAGTGAGCTTTTGGATGGCATTCTCAAGACGCAGGTTCTCCCCACCATCACGAGACTTACCAGCGGGCCCTTCCGAGATCACTCTCACCACGACGTATGCGGTTGTCATGACTTGTAGGCCAAGTTACGGTCCTTGCTAATGTATTTTTTTGCATGGGTCATGTTGCAGAAAATGGTGGCGATTTTCCAGGAAGCCAAGCCGAAGCTCCTCAAGTTGTACGCCAAGTACGCGCAGGAGCATGGCCAGAAACGAAAGAAGAGCGACAACAGCGCGGCTGAAGATGCGCCGACCTCTCCGCCAGTATCGTCTACTTGGCCGCTGCTGCTCTCAGCGGTAGGGCTGAGAAGCATGTTGTACGACTGCGGCATGTTCTGCATCGGCACACCGGAAGAGCAGCGAGCGCTGTTCGATCGTGCCGTGGATCAAAGCTTCTCGGGCATGCGCGAGATGGAGCGTGCCGAAGACCGGATGCTGGTCTTCAGCGAGTTCCTCGAGGTCACCGCTCGAGTTGCGCTGACCGTGCTGGAAAACGAAAACGAGCTGCCGCCTCGAGATGCCATCAAACTCGCGCTGGAAGCCGTGCGCAGCCTGCCACTCAAGTCGGAAGCCCCCAAAGCGAGGAAGTAAGGTAGGAGCACTGCGTCTTGCATTGAGAAGTACAAAGGAGGAGCGCTTTCAGTGCGGTCACGCAGGCAGCGACTGCAAACACAGGCAGCGTGCTCGATGTCTCATCAACTCTTGCTTGTGGTTCGTTTGCTTCAACCAGTACCTGCGTATAGCGGCGGCAAGTCCCGCGGAATAAGATGAAGTGCACGATCACGGCATTTTATCAGGTCGGCAAAGTGCAACGGTGCGGGGGTATCGATGCAACAGCAACCTAACATAAAACAAGGTTGACACAACTAAATATTTGTTTCCTTCCTGCTTCACCTTGCTTGACCCACGAACGCGAAGGCCCTTCGGTCAGGCCTTGACTCCGTGCAGTCCTAATACCCAACGACTGACGCCACTGCCACTTTTGTACAAAATTCACTGAGGCACGCCTACTTGAGCGAGAAGTTCAGGCACTCGTACCAGCACCTCGAGTCGGCCAGCGAGTCGCAATTCACCTTGAGCTTGTTTCCGTTGGCAAGAGTGAACACTATGCCGCACTCCAGGTCGCGCGTCGAGCCCACGTCCACGACAGTGCCGAGACGCTCGAGCTGGTTGTCCACATCGTTGGCGGCGCCCAGCGTCGCGCCGTCCATCACGAAGAACCGACGCAGGCGCGAGCCCTTCCGCACCTCCGTAAGCCAGCCGCCAAATACCGGCCTCAGTTTCTTGCGACGTCGGCTGTTCAAATATTTCTTCAGGGTAAACGTTTCCGCGTGGCGGCACGCGCTGCTGATGACGGAGCGCCATCGCTTGGCCGTCTCGTATGACTCGGCATGAATCTTCCAGACACGTCCGCTCATCAGCCGGATCAGCAGGCCATTTGCGTGGCCTTCCCATTCCTCCACTGAATGCGCCTTATCACAAAGCACCGTCGCCGAGTTCGTGTCCTTGGCGTACGCCAGCTCGACGCCGTGCAGCGTGAAGTACAGCCGTTTCCAGCCCTTAAATATCCCGGCTTGCTTGTAGAGCCACCCTGCGTGGTTCGACAGCGCCGTCTGCACGTAACAACTCTTCACGGATGTCTTGGGCTGCGCTGTCTTGCCGTTCGCAGCGGCAGCCGCCGAAATAGCCCCGTACCAGAGCATTTGCTCGTCGTACGAGTCCGCGTAGCACACCATGGACACGTCTGTGCTGAGCTGGATCGCAAGTCCATTAGCGTGGCAGTCTGCAAATGACACGGCCTTGATGTACCCCGAGCACTTCCGGTCAGCCGCGCCGTGCTGGTTGTCGCGACACTCAATGTATCCATCGATGCGCACAACGAAGAAGCAGCGCTTCCAAGCCTTGTTCTTCTCCTGCTTGAAAAGGTAGCCCTCATGCTGCTCCGATGCAGTAAGCGTGTACGACGTCTTGGATTGGGAATTGAGGTTCTGGTTGCGCTCGATCGCCTTTTCCATCGCTTGTAGCCACTGCTCGTACTCTTTCTCGCTGGGGCAGCGGATCTGGAGGGTGCTGCCATCGCCAAACTCGAGCAAAAGCCCGCAGCGCAGATCCTCGATTCGGTGCACCGAAATCAGCAGGCCAAAGCCCTTCGGGGACTGACCCACGCCCTTGCTGAACTTAAACTCCATCCCTGAGAGCACGGCGTAGTAGCGCTTCCACGACTTGAACGCGCCGTGCTGAATGAACACCCAACCTGAATGCGGGACGAACGCCGCGTTCGATGCGCGGCGGTTGTCAAAGCAGGACGGACGCGGATCATCCTGATTGTTGTTGCTGGGCGCCGTGGTAAACGAGTCCGAAGGGGACTTTCCACGTCGAGAGGACGACAGGTACGGGTCGCTCACGCGCGGCTCCTTCTCCTGCGCAAGGTTGCTGTACCCTCGGTTTCGGTGTCCAGCCTGCTGCAGTCCTGATCCCTGCTGACCTGCCAGATACGCCACGTAGTTCCCCGTGCTGATGGGGAGGCCCATGACCGCGTCGTCCTCGCCCAGATGAGCGGCAACAACTGCATCGGCCAGCACGGGCTGGCTCTGCATGTCCTCCCCCTCCCGCACAGGCTGCGGCGTCTGCCGCATCGTCGCGACCGTGGCGCGGCGGTTCAGCAGGTTGAACGTGCCCGGGTCCGAGCGAATGGGGCCGCTGCCGCTCACGATGGCCTCGTAGTTCCGCGTGTCCACGGGCAGCCCCACGACCGTGCGGTCCCGCCGCTCCTCGTCGTCCTCGTCGTCTTCCTCGTCCACCTCTTCGTCCACTGTGACCGTCTGCACCAGCTTCTCCCCGCCCAGGGGGCTCTCGAGCTGGTTCTCCGTGTGCTGCTGCTGGTAGACCACGCCCAAGGCGAGCGTCTGTCGCCGGTAGCCGGGCGACGCGCCGCCGCTGGAGACCGAGGAGGCCCCCGAGCTCGTGCGCCTCCTGCGCGCCAGCGTGTTTAGCAGCGCCTGGTAGTTGCGCGTGTTCACGGCGAGGCCCAGCGGCGCCGTGTCGTCGCCGGCGTCGTCGGGGCGCATGGGCGCAACGCGCTGGGTGACCATCGGCGAGCGGCAGTGCAGGGCGCGCGGCTTTCTTGCGAGCGAGCGTCAGAGGTCCGGGACGCCAGTCAGCGCGCGCTTCGAGGAATGACCGTGTTGGACAGCGCGCGCTCTGTATCGCATTTTTCTCAATCCGGCCCGTTTTCTGGACGTCCATACTGAAAGCCCTGGCTCGAGATTTTTTTTGCCGGAGATTCTTGTGTTTGGTTGGCGATGCGAGTATGGGTACACACATGGTGGACTGCTGACATCCCAGTTGCTTCAGTTGCCTGGACGCTGCTCCGCTCTGCCACGGGCCCGCCCAGCGGCAAATAGGTTCAGCGACGGCAGGATTTTCCTTTGAGCTTTTCATTAAGGCGATTCGTCACGAAGGGAACCAACTCCTCGACGCTCAACTCCTTCCTCGTACATGCCGCGCGAGTTGACGCCACGACGGGCGCGTTTTGTCGAAGCTCCGCCACCGAATTCGGACGAGTTGCAAGCTGTCGCCGGCTACACATGCCGCATGGCGGTGATGCATCAGAGGGCGAGTGGAGACGCTGCAGGGCGGAGCTCCGAAACCGCAAGGCTGGTCCACGTCCACATGACAACGGAGACCCGCTGCCTTGCTGATGACTATTTATTAGTGCGGAGGGCCGTGCGGATCTGAGCGCGCAGATTGGTGGCGGCGAGCAGCCTTCCTGCGGTATGACGTGTGGTTGCGCTCGTGCCGCAGCAGCTGGATGCGAGTGTAGGTGACCGCCAGGTAGGGGCGCTAGTGCTACGAGCTTCTGACTCAGAGCGAGGTGACGGAAGTGTCAAGTTGGGCCTCGATGGTCGGTAGTGGGGTCAGAGGAGCGCAGTTGTCCATCCAGTGCCTGGAAAACAGCCGACGCAAGGTGGACACAAGTTGAAGTGCTTCTCGCTGACACATAATCCTGAGCGCGAACACATCGCGACCAGCTTCCTCACTATCACGCGTAAATTTTCTCGCTTTTCCGACGCGCCAGCAGTGATCGCAGTGCGATCACCACGATCCTATTAATTACGCCGCTGGGTCCTGGCTTTCGCGAAGATGCATCCCACACAGTCCTCGCAGGTACGCAGTCTTACCGCAGCCTTCTTCGCGGCAGAAATACTTCCCGCCATGCTCCGAGCAACGCCCTCGCAGGCGAGCTTTCTTCGTGCACCCGTCCTCTGCGCACGCCTTCCGCCGGGCATGGCACGAGCAGAGACCCCCAGAGCCTTTGACCGCCAGGTTTGTGCATCCCTCTTCGCGACACCGTTTGCGCTTTACGTGCGTCTGGCAGAACCCCTCTGACGCCACGCTCTGCTTGCAGCCTCGCACCTTGCACACGGTTGCGTTGGCCTGCGAGCTGGTAACCCTTATTGGGGGCTGGCTTATCGAGGGCTTTTCCTCCAGGGCAGCGTAGTCACCTTTCTCTGATTTCGCACTCGCCGCTGTTCGCTTGCAGCTTGCACTGCGGAAAAGCTTCGGCAAATCCGACGAATGCCATGCATCCGCCGCTGCTGGCGTTAGCTGGCTCTCGGTGGTCGAGCTAGACGTCGATTCCTCGGTCTTGAGAGCGGTGTTGCGCGAAGTTGTCTTGGCACTGCTAGCAGAACTGCGACCGTCTGAAGAATCGTTGTGGTCAGCCACTTGTACAAGTTTTGGTGGTTGCTTCACGGCACCTGTCTTGATCTCGCCTGCTGCCCGTTCGGCTGTACTGTTTCCGACCGCGTGTGGTTTGCCAGCACCGTGGGCCTGGCATAGACCTTGTGCGTACGCGTAGTTCTTGCACCCTTCGGCCCTGCATTTATTTCGACCTCCATGCGCCGGGCAAAGGCCGCGTTGATACGCAGCCTTGTAGCACCCTTCCTTCTTGCATTTCCTTTGGCCGTTGCACAGCATTGGGATCCCGTCCGCAGGAGAATGCTTGGTACGCGCTACTTGTCCCGATTCCACCGCCACTTCCGCCTTCGCCTTCGCCTTCGGGGAATCTCCACTATCTAGAATGCCAGAAGCCGGTTGTGAACGGGACTTCTTAAATCCTCTTTCATATTTCAAAGGAGGAGCAGAACGTTCGTCACTTCCTGCGTTGGTGTCGTTGCTGCCACGACTTAGTGGCGAAACCTTTCTATTCAGAACGAGCACGCGTGTCCTTTTACAGGTTTTAGCTTGAATCGAAGATGCACACTCTACCCGAGCGTGCTCCTCCTTGACATCAGTTCCACTGCTCCGAGGGCGTTCGTCTTTGCAAGTGGTGCTACAAGGCACGTCTGCTGCAGCTCGCTGGCGCTGCCGAGAAGAACTCGGGTGGCTACCGGATGTCTCGAGTGTTTTAGACTTCACTCCAGCTCGACTGCACGTTTTCGAGCGCTCCAGGAAATCCATTGCCAGTTTGTGGTGGATGTGGAGCGCACTAACTGCCTCGACGGGTGTATCTTTGATAGTGTCGCTTTTGAGCTTCTTTGTGGGCCGTTTAGACTGTTCTAGCTGTCGCTTTCTCGAAGCACTGGGCAGCTTTTTGCCGTTCGCTTGCCTTTTTGATGTGCTTACTGGTAGCTGCCACTTGCCATTTGACCCTTTGACTAGCCACCGCTGCACCATCGTCGTGAACGCGCTGTCAATGCCATTGCTGGCGCTTTCAGCATGTTCGAGACGCGTTTCTTGCTTGCGTACGTTCATCCTTCTCTCCAATCTTCCCAAAATGCGGTACTTGGAAGTATTCCTCTGTGCGACGAGGCATCGATTCTGTTGGCAGGTAGGGCAGCAAAAGCATCTTCGCATGCAAACGTTGGTATCGTATTTAGTCACTTGGAACTTGGGGCATGGACACCTGCAAAACACTCTACACGGCGGCGCTAGACTGCGGACTGCTGAGCTTTTGGCTCTGCTGTTGCTGCTGACGGAGCTGCTGCTCTTGCTGAGTTAGAGACAACATTCGTAGACGCTGGAGTTCTTCCTCCAACATGAAGCTCTGCTTGCGTTCGTCCATGTAGCGGGTATCTAGCTGTCCACAGCGGTGGCGCAACTCGTCGTTCTCTTCCGACAAGCATTCTATTTCCAAGCTACGGTGTCGCGCCTCACGCTCCGACGCGTTAATCAGCGAGTGGAGGGATTCGTTGGCTCGCGTCAACTTGTCGACCTTCATGTACAGTTCGCGCTGTTCATGGCACGCACGCACATTAGCCCGAGCATTTTAACGAAACCAAGTGCAGCATGAAACGTACCGTTTCCTCGTCTCTGGGCTCACCATTGTTGCTGTATTCAGACAAACAAATTCAAGTTGTAAGATACTGCGTAGACAAGTGCCAATGAGGAAAAAAAACTAACGCGAAAGCAGGCAGTACGTACAAGTTGGCTCTTTGGCGCTTGAGCTCGTTGATCTGCGACGGAATAATCATGAGTTGCTGCTGCTGCTCCTGAAGCACACTGATGATCTGTTTCAGATCGTGCTGCTGTCGGATAAGCGAGGCTATCGTCTGCTGCTGTTGCATGAATTGGGCGGCCGAGATGGTAATTGAAGTTTGCTGTAGGTTTACAACACCGCCGTTGGTCTCGGGAACTGTCATGAGTTGCGAGGGCGGCGTGACAGGCCGAACAGAAGTCGAAGTGACCAGAAGAGTTGCCTCACTGTCTGGGATCGCCACACTAGTCCTTGATATCGGACTGCTCGCGCTCGCCATCACTGTGGCACCAGCAGAGGCTGCGATGGCAGTGGTCAGGGCGACATTGGTCAGAACTTCCGTGCTCTCCGCCGCTGGCAGAGTCTGCAGCTTAGCGTAGGCTATCGCTTCCTGCTGCTGTTGCTGATTCCCGCTGGGGTCCACCATGTCCACGGACTCGATAAACTCGCGGATCGGACTTTCACTTCGCCGTCGCGATCGACGCATGGACGAAGCTTGACGAAGGCGAGGCATGGATCGAGTTGCGCGCTTTGGCTTGGTACGACGTTCCACGTTGTCGAAGCTGCGGCTAAGCTGGCTGCCCAGCTGCGGAGCACTTTCAACGGAAGCCCCTCCGATCGACGTCGTGGTTACGAAGCGATGATCGTACAACTGTTCAAGAGAGGACACCACACGCAGAGGTTTTTAGGCCCACCACACTTTGAACACAACCACCACGGGCATTCCGGAAACGTACGTCGTCGGAGTTCTTCCTGGAAGTGGGCGAGTCGGACGCCAGTTCGATAATGGTGAAGCGCCCTCTGCGCTTAACCCTTTTGAAAATTCACGGGCGCACAAGCACACACAGACACCAGTGAGTCCAAAAATCTGCAAGGAGCGTTCCGCGCGTTGACGCGAAGTGACCACACGAGGCCAGCGGGAGAAGCGACGCACCGGCGAGCGCGCTGCACCCCGTCGCGGCTTTTCTTGGGGGACGAGTACTTTCGCGACGGCGACCCCGGAGCTGCCGCTGCACTGGCAGCCGTAGGGGTCGACACCTCGCTCGCGGAATCCACCGCAGAAGCTTCCGTCTACGATCGTACCATGCATCCCCTCGTCAGTTCGACCACCCCCTTTCCTCGCATATCCCTTCCACTATAATAATACCCACAAGGCGATGTTAAACGCTACGCACATGTGGAACAACGAGGAGGCTCGCTTCAATGGTCGTCGGAGGGGCCGAGACCGTCTCGGGCGGCTGCGTGTGCGTCTCTGGCGGCTCCTCCGTCGTCTCCGCGGCCCCGTTCGACGCGGGCTTCTCGACGTCATCGCTCTCCACGGGCTTGAGCAGCTGGGGAGGCGCGGGCTGCGGCTGGATCGCGGCCACTTCGCTGCAGCTGCCCGTGGACGTGGGCGCGTCGTCGGTCGACGCCGGGAAGTCCGCGACGGACACCTTGTCGTCCTCGAACGAGGGCGACGACAGCCGCGGCGAGTACGGCGAGCCGGGGATGATCTCGGTGATGGTGAAGCGGCCCTTTTGCTCCACGCGCCTGCGCCGCGACTCCATCGCGTGGGCTGCTGCTCGGGCTTCCAGGCTCGCCGTCTCGACGGCCTGCCACTGCAGCCGCCAGATAACAACTGCCCAAAAGGTCCAAAAGCCTGACGCTAGACATAGCCAGGGGGGCTAAGAAACGTCTGTACCGTACCTGAATATCGGCACCATTCCAAAATGACGGCCGACCAGCCGCCTGTGGCGGAGACGTCGTCGGCTCCGGTGGCGCCTGTGGGGAGCTCGCAGCGCAAGTTCGGCCCGAAGTGGGAGATCAAGTACGCGGTGGCCGTGACGGAGCGCGACCAGCTGACGCAGCTGCCCACGAGGGCCGTGTGCCTCATGTGCCAGGCGTTCGAGCGTGAGGAGACCGTCGGCTCCAAGCGCAAGAAGAGCAGCCGCGTGCGCAGCTTCTCGGCGCCCTGGCGGCCCGACAACATGAAGCGCCACATGGAGCAGCAGCACCCGATGCGCTGGGACGAGTACCAGAAGCTCGGGGACGGCGAGAGGCGCGCCTACTTTTCCTCGGCCCGCGCGACTCGCCAGGACGTGATGGCGGCCGGGGCAGACGTGGCAGTGCCCCCCATGGTCAGCGAGCCTACGCCAAGTGCGGAAGCGCACGCTCTCGCTGCCCAGTCTCGGTCTTTCCTCGTCGACCGAGACATCGTGGAAGAGCTCGTCGCCGGCGTCCTGTTTCAGACGACCAGCGACGAGTACCGCAACGCGTGGAACGTGCCGGTGACCTTCTCGCTGCTGGAGGAAGCCAGTGCAGACCCGAGCAATGCAGAGGTGGACGCGAATGAGTCGCGCTATGTGGCGCGTGTGGAGTCCCTGCTGCGGTTTAACATGTGCTTGAAGTACGTGGCCATGGGCATCTCGTTCAGCCATGTCGTCCCGCTCTTCCAGAAGACGGCCGAGGAGACTGGAATGGATACGACTTTGAGCGGATCGACTTTCACGGAGCAGCAGCTGTCGTGCTTGTGCCGCGTCGCGTGTGCGGTGAACTTCCAGACGCTCAAGGACGCGCTGCGTGGCGTGTGGGCGTTTACTGTCGCGCTCGAGAGAGGAAGCGGGGCTGGCTCGCCCTACCTGGACGTTCGCGTACGCTTTGAACGCGACGGCCGGCTGTTTGGTTTCCATTTGGTTTCAGTCCCCGTTCGGGAGGATTCGCCGCAAATTATCGAGCATCAATGTGAAGCGATAGTCAAGTGCTTGGACGTTGTGGCGCCTGGATGGAAGTCGCAACTCGTCGGGGTGACAACCTCTGATTCACTCACGAAGATTCCATTATGCGCACGAGTTCTGGTGAGCCGTTTGGCGCAAGGCTGCGTGGCTTCCTTGTACTGTGAATGGGGCGTGGTGCAGAAGCTCGAGCAGGCAATTCAGGAGTCGTTCGACGGGCTCTGCAACCAGCGCTTCGTATCTGCCATGGCAGAACTGACTGGGCATTTTCGTCGACAGCGGGCACTGATTCGCGAGATGAACGGAGAGATGTGCCCAAAATTCGAGGAGGGTCAGTGGCGATCAATAGCAAGTGTGCTGAAGTGGTTTACTGCGAACCGCGTGCGTCTGACCACGTTTATTCAGGATTCACAGCCAGCAGGCGCTCCCGGAATGGAGTGGTGGATCACAGTTCTTGCTGTGAACAGTGTAATGAATCGTGTGAATGTCGCGCTCACGATGTTGACCGCCGCAGTCGGGTCAGCTCGGCGTGAATACGTTGGTAAGCTTGTGACTGATCTCGCTATGATAACTGGCACGCTTGGACCCTTGGCAGTATCGCAGCGTGCTGCAATGGCCCAAGACGATAATTTTGAGCTTGAGGGTTTCTCTTTGAGTCGAGAAGCGACACTTTCGTTTCTGAAGGAGCAAGGCAGCTTCGCGATAAACGCGGTGAACGAATTGGAGGAGAGCTTTCCGGCTTGTTGCCAAGCTGCGGTGGAATCCACGGCAAATTTCGCAGTGTCGCTCATAGCTAGCGCACACCAAATTATGTTGGACTGCGATGAGAATGGCAGCGTCACAGCAAATCCAAATGCTACCCTGCCTCCCTATCTCCCGCAAGGCCTGTGTAAAACACGAAACCAAGTCTTTGCGACTCACGTGCAGTCGCAGCGCGTGCGTCTGCTGCAACACTTTTCGGCTGATCAGATCGAGCAGATTGAAGACCAGCATCGAGTGCTACGTACATCGTATCAGCTTGACGAGTACGTGAGCGATGAAATGAACGCGCTGCCAGCAACCTGTTCTTTCACCGAGGCATGGAAAGACGCCCGATTCGGGGGCAATGATTGCCGACTTCTTCGCAAGTTTTGCGGAGCGATTGCATGCGTAGCTACAGACCCACGCGTACTGAGAAACACTGCCGAAGCAGAGTTTTCGCTGATCAACTGGCGAAGGAGTCCCTTCGGTCTCTCGCTTGTGGATTTCTTGCTGGAAGCAGTGCTGCATGCCCAACAGTATGGTGCTCTGTCTCGCTTGCGAGGGCTTTGAGGTCTTTGCGTAATACAGTCAAGAGATTCCGTCTCAGTTTCCCTGATTGCGGTAGTGCATCGTACGCTTTCTTAGCGCTGTGGCAACGCTGAAACTGTGCAAACGTGGTAGTTCATTCTTCTAGCTCGTGCAGACGATGAGCAATGTGACAACAGTAGCGAGGAAGCTAAGCGAGCATATCGTGGCGAACACTGGGAACTTGTGCTTGCGGTCGGTCACCTTGACCAGCTGCTCCGGCGGCTCTGCTCCATTGGTGGGCACCCGAGGATCCACTTCAAACAGCACGTCACGGTGCGGCTCCTGTCATCATGCCACGGTTAAACACTCAGTTCCAGTTGGTTCATGCCAAGAGCATGTGATCAAACGAACCCAATAGTCGGGACGGAGGTCGGCATCGATCGCCGTCAGGTCCTCATGCGTTTGGTCCCAGCGTCCGACAACCAACAGCTTGCCCATTTCGACCTGGGCATTTCTTCGACTGGTCAATGGTTTCTGGTAGGTAAAACTCGCCGTCTCCGCTACGACTAATGCGCAGCCGACTAGCACTAGCAGTGCCAAGTGCACGGAGCCTAAACGTCCTGCCATCGTGGCTCGAAGGGCACGGCAACCTTTTTCCTTCCTTGGCAAGCGCAGCAGCAATGGTCTCCGAAACCGACGCAAGTCATGGCTACACTACTGTCTTATTGGTCTAAATTCATCCAATGGAAACCTTCCAGCAGCGGATGGCCAACGAGTCGCGTCCCATTCCGCATTCTGACGTCAGGAGCAACAACTCAACGGTGAAGCGCGCACGAGAGTGATGGTCGCCAGTGCGTTCCCGGACGACACTGCGGCCCAGCCGCCCATGCCCGACCTCGTGGCCATGGAGAAGATCGAGGAGGAGGAACGCAAGGAGCGCAAGGCCCGCGCGGCCAAGGAAGCGCCCGTCAGAGCGGGGAGCCCGGAGGTGACGGGCCAGAAGATCGCTAAGCTGGACTCGCTGCTGGAGAAGGCCAGTCTCTACTCGAGCTTCCTGTTCTCCAACATGGACAGCGCCGCCACCGTGAGCGAGGTGGGGAAGCGCGACGAGGAAGAAGTTGAGAAGCCCGCGAAGGGCAAGCGCAAGCGCGGCAAGAAGTCCTCGCACGAGGCCAGTAGGAAGACCAGGAAGGGCGTGGACAAGTTACGCAAGGTACAGGGCGACACGTCCATGGACACGCGGCAGCAGCCCAAGCAGATGGAGTTTAACCAGCCCAAGCTCCTCACGGGCGGCAAGTTGCGCGACTACCAGCTGGAAGGCATTCGATGGCTCTGCAACTTGTTCGAGAACGGCCTGAATGGCATTCTTGCAGATGAAATGGGCCTGGGTAAAACGATCCAGGTGATTGGTCTTCTGGCGCATCTCAAGGCACTGGGCGTGCGAGGCCCGCACCTTATTGTGGCCCCGCTGTCGACGCTGATGAACTGGGCCACGGAGTTCCGCAAATGGGCTCCTAGTATGCCCGTGGTGATTTACCACGGCACGAAGCAGGAGCGTAAGCAGATGCGCATGAATGAACTCAACCGCAAGAAGAAGAACGACGTCAACTTTCCTGTGGTCATTTCATCGTATGAGATGATGATGTCAGATGCTAGGGCATTTTCCACCATGGGGTTCGTGTGGAAGTACATGGTCATCGATGAAGGTCACCGCCTGAAGAATATGGAGTGCAAGCTCGTGCGTGAGCTTAAGCGCGGGCGCTCCGAGAACCGACTCCTGCTGACAGGCACACCGCTGCAGAACAACTTGACAGAGCTGTGGTCGCTGCTCAACTTCATCCTTCCTGATGTATTCGATGACCTGGAGCTCTTTGAGAGTTGGTTTTCGTTTACACCTGATGCTGTAGTCACCGCTTCTGCGGCGGGTGAGTCGGTAGCTGCGCAAGATGTGCTGCAGGGAGCGAAAAAAATCGAAGTCATTGCGAAGCTGCACGAGATCCTTCGACCGTTCCTCCTCCGCCGCCTGAAGGGAGATGTCGTGGAAGAGATGGTCTCGAAGACAGAAATTTTCGTTTACTGCGCCATGACGCCGATGCAGCGTGAATACTACAATATGATTCACGATGGCACTTTTGCAAAGGCTATGGAGGAAAAGTACGGCAAGTTCCAAGCGCAAAATGCGTTCAAGACCAGGACGCTGAGAAACAAAATGATGCAGTTGCGCAAGTGCTGCCTACACCCTTACCTCTTTGACGAACCCTTGACGGCTAGCGGCGGGGTTATTACGGACGAGGCAATCGTAGAGAATTCCGGGAAGCTGAAGGTACTGGACCGGATGCTGCGGGAGCTCAAGCGCAAGGGCCACAAAGTGCTTATTTTCAGCCAAATGACAAGCGTGTTGAACATTCTGGAGGACTACCTTCTAATGCGGGATTACAGCTACTGCAGACTGGATGGCAGTACGAAGCTGCTGGATCGTGTAGACCAGATGGAGAAGTTTAACAAGGTGTCTGCCGGTTCGGCCTCCATGAGCGATGACGATAACGTTTTCGTTTTCATGCTTTCTACGCGTGCTGGTGGTCTCGGTATCAACCTCATCGCCGCCGATACGGTCATATTTTATGACTCGGACTGGAACCCGCAACAGGACAACCAGGCCATGGACCGTTGCCACAGACTTGGTCAAAAGAACGAGATCATCGTGTATCGCCTTGTGACCGAAAACTCTTTTGAAGATCGTATGACTCAATTAGCATTCGAGAAGCGCAAACTTGAGCGCGTTGTCATCCAGCGTGGCGGGTTCAAGCAGCGGACTACCCCAACAGAGAGCGCCAAGCTTACAAACTCCGAGCTGGAGGAGCTTCTAAAGGACGACGTGGAAATTCGTGCGGGCGTCGAGAGTGGAGGCATTACTGACAAGGAGCTGAGTCATATTCTAGACCGCGAGTTGGTTGTCAAGAGTTTTGTGAAATACACCAGAGATGGAAACCAGGCATCGTCGAATTCAGGCGTGATTCCATTCAAGGGCAATGGCTATGAAGTGGTGGAAAACGCGCCGGCATCAATGGAGAGCTTTGCATGAGTTTTCTGAGTTGCCGATATCAAACATGTCAATACTAGTTCCAATTTTTACTCCTCTCGTTCCCGTGTCCATGATGTTGTGGTCTCAATTCGTGATGGCGTTCAGTTCGCAGCGCAAAGCTCAAGGGTTTTCATGAGTGCCTCTTGATCTTGAAGGAACGTCGTGATAAACGCCGGAGGGGAACGCATCGTTGACAGCAGGAGAACAATCTGTCGAGCAGCCTCGATATACGGAGGTGGATGGGATTTCGTCCGGTTTTCCTCGTGGAGGACCTTCACTAGCATCTCTTCAATAAGGCTGTAGCACAACATGCACAGCACGAATATCAGACGAGCGGAATGGAATTCAACACCACACCGACTACTACTATACTTACGAGGCATTGACTTGCTGTGAAGTTCCGGTGATTGCCACGCGATGGTGCACCCATTGCCACAATTGAGCACGCGAGATTTCAGCCGTGGCTGAGTCTTCTACGCATCCATTCACGACGACTGTGCCTTGTCCGTACAGCCAATGAAGCACGTACAGAAGCGCTACGCGTACGTTCATCTCCACCGACCGCAGCGTCACATCTCCTCGTGGCAGTGTGAGCAGCTTTTCGGTGAAAAGTGCTTCGTCAACAGCAACTGGGGGTGAACATCCACCGTTGCTTGTGCGTTCACGCACTCTAGTGAAAACTTCCGCAACGGGTTTTACAAGCGCCAGGTCGTACACTAGCGCGCCGTCAGATCCAGTTAGAGCTTCCGTCGTCTTTCCAGCTCGAGCTTTCTCAATCGCTTCAGCTTGTGTTAACCCCGATGGGAGTTCCGCAAGAACGAACGGCACCATACCAGTAGTTGCCGGTGCATGACGACGCTTGCATGTGAGAACCAGCAGATCCATGTAGTACCTGTGTCAGCGAACAAACAGTTGCAAGGAATCAGGCACTGCTTACATCAAAGCTATTAAAAGTGCATTGTCCTTACCTGAGAAAGTCAGACTTCATGGATACGTACTGCTGGCGGTCTGGCAGTATGCACTCGGGCTGGTGGCGGAAATTGACCACAATGGACGCCGTGTAGTCCCACATGCCGCAGTTGAGGCCAGACGAGTGGTGACGAAGCTCGAATAGAATCTCATCCATCTCGAACGCAGCAAAGATGTTCTCGATCAGCACCGTCGCCTTGATGCTTCCCTATTGTATAGAACGACGTAGACATGCTGCGATCAGAATGCCAGTTTGACCTGAGCAGCAGCAATAGCCGAGCTTACGTGGGGAAGTTCGAGTTTCTTTTCCGTGTACTCAAAGATTCTCCTCCACAATGCGGCTTCCTTGTATCCTTCCAGCTGTGTCACGAAGCATTCACAAGTAAGTATCTCGTTGGAAAACAAATACTATTTGACGTGCTAAGGCTGTCTTGCCTTGGGGAGATACAAGAATGGCCCCGTTCCACTTTTAAGAAGGTACTTGCCGCTGCAATAACACGTTAGCACTCGGTTAGTTGTTTGGTTCTGGCAATACGGTTAGTCTTATCCAGGAGAGTAGAATGACACTTACTTGTGAAACAGGTGCATCCCGAAATCAAACAGAGCACCCGGTACAACACGCCCGTTCACTAGCATGTGCTACATGAAGAGAGCGCAAATGTGAAAACATCAACTACATGTAACCAATAAACCTAATACTCTCGCATTCAACACGCACCGGCTCATCCATATTCCACGCCCGCGGACGGACGACCAACAGCGCTGCGTTCGCGACAATCGTCTCCCTCGACACCTCCAGCAAACCTCGAGCTGCCTGCAGCACATTGAAGTGGCCCCGGATCGTGTTGTTCCACGTCGGACAGTGCCCGTCGTCGAAGTCCACCTGTACACCCTGCATCACACCAATAGAAAAACACACACACACACACATCCAGCGCCCACATCAGGACACCAGCACCAGCAAGCATCTTGTGTCTTGTTCGCACCTGCGCCCCCGAGTTCAGTGCACGCAGCAAAAACTCCGGGTTAGCAGGGGATACATCTCCAATATCGACCCGGCGATCCATGAGCGCCTCGGGCTGCGGATCCACTCTCCACGTCTCATCTTCACGGACAGCGCGCGTCTCCTCCAGGAAATGGGGCATCGCTCGATGCTGCTCCGTCGCCAGACGTCGAGCTTGGCGCCGCGCGTGCAGCTACAGATAGCCACGCAGCGTCAGTGAAACAGCACAATAAACAGCAATAACATGCCATAACGGGCTACAGTGTCGCACCTCGTCGACTTCTTGCTGGAATGCAGACGCCAATTCCGCCACAAACTCGAGCGCAGCAGGAGAGAGCACCGCGTCGTAGACGTGCTGGGGGCTGGAAGGGTCTCTCCGCGACACGAACATGTCGGTGGGCGAAGACGGTGACGCCGGTGACGCACGAAGCTGCGCGTGCAGTCGGCTAATGCGCTCCATAGCTCGGGAAGGAAAGGTCTCGGAATGATGGAGCTCTCGGGCGATTCAAGTTCATCTTCGTCTACCACGTGACGCGCCGTGGTTTTGCGTGATATGATTGGTTGAAATACATCCTGGCCAATGGGAGGTCGAGTGAGCAGCTCACTCCATCAATTGGCGACGGTATCATGGCGGACACCCGCGTGCGGCTCGTGTTCGCGGACGACGTGGGGCGCCACGTGCAGCGGCGGCGCGGGTTCTCGTCGTGCTGGCACCTGGTGCCGAGGGACGCGAAGCTCGTGGGCGACCTGGCGCACGCGCTGCTGCGGGAGTTCGAGCTGCGCAAGAGCTGCCCCAAAGGGCTGGAGCTGCGACTGGAGGAGCTGCCGCTGCTAGCCACGCAAAGCATCCGCATCGTGCGGGACAACGACACGATTGTCGTCCAGTGTCCCCCATTGGGTAAAGGGGAGGACGGTAGCGGTGAAGCGTCCTCTTCGGAGAGCGAAGCGGAGGCTCCGAAGCCGCGGAAGCGAAAGCTGCGTGCAAAGGAGACAGAGCGGCAGCTTAAGAAGAAGACCAAGACGGTTAAGGACGTGGTGAAGGAGGTTGGGGGTCGACAGAGTGACAAAGCTAAGAGGCGTGGGAAGAGTGAAGCGACAACGAAGCCGTTTACTGGAAAGAAGGAGAGCAGCAAAATGGAGAGCTCCGACTCTAGCTCCAGCTCCAGCTCCAGCTCGAGCGAGAGCTCGAGTAGCAGCAGCGAGTTGGAGGATGACTCTGCAGCCCAGCAAAAGCGGAAGCGCTCGACTACTGCTGCTACCACTATGCAGCAAGCAGGACACTCTAAAGGCGCGGCTTCTGCTAAAACGACCAATGGCGTTGCAAGCAAGGCCGCTTTGCCCGAGCAAAATGGAAAAGAACCGCGGAGGAGACGTCGGCGATTGAGGCAGCGGAGTGGAGGACGGGCAAGAAATGGAAACCAGGCAAACATGGCAGAAAATGCGGCGAGCCAACCGCCGCCTGCTGCCTCGAATGGGCAAGAGCGAATGGCGATTGCTCCAGAAAAAACAAGCCACACTTCTTCTTCAGGCAGCCAAGTTAGCAATAGCATTGCTGGCCCCCGAGGCTATGCTCGTGCTAAAGCGCACGTCCTGTTTGATGAAGTAACCGGAGATCAGGTGGCCGTGCAGCATGCCGAGAATCCGCAGGACACGAGGGAGAGCAACTGGGCTCCACATCGATCTCAAGCACCAGAACTGGCAAAATACGGGCCTTCGTCATCGGATAATCAACGACCAAGGGCTCCTCGCGATGTGCGAGTTCAACGTGCTTCCCCCTCCAACGGACTAGCCGATAGAGGTGTAGAAACCAACGGCTACAACGGTGCACCCGAACGAAAACGAAAAGGCAAATATGAAGAACGATGGAAGCGGCCGTACGAGATCGTTGCGACTGTACTCGACAAGAAGAAGTCGAATGAAAACAGCTCGTCGGCTCCGGTACGTTATGTCTGCTGGAGCATTGTCGAAGTGAAAGGTTGGAATCGCTAACTGAGACGCTGTCTTTGCATTGTGTCATAACCAGGATCTAGCCAAGTCGATGTCTTCATATCCGACCGCTCCTGCCGGATCGTCTTGCTTTGAGCAGAAGGATGTGATTGCCTTCAAGACACTGACGCTGTGCCTCGACACGTGGCAGCCTGTGTTGAGCGACTGGAAGTGCGGCCAGGTGCAGTCCACGGACGGTAATTCTATCGAGGTATTAAGCTGGACCCTTCGAGCCAACAGAGACTCCGTGGACTTCCACGAAGCACCAAGCGGAGAACGGTTCAGCGTGCAAACCAGTGAGCTCAGCGAGCTGCGGTTCTTGAGTGGGCCCAGCCATATTTCACTGCAACAGACCGCGGCCCAAGGCAGCCAGGAAGAAGAGGAAAACACCAAATCGGTGGTACCCGTGTAGACCTCCAGAACTGGGTTATAGTACTGTGGTCAAACACAAACTGTAACTCTTCCATACTACTCGATGATGAACAAAATATGCTGTCTAAATCCACGTACCAGCAACCTGTCCGTGAAAAATGCATCACAACACTAGCGCTAACCCGCCATCGCCAGCAGTGCTCTCCACCATCGCCAGCAGTGCTTTCCACCATCGCCGATGGCCATCGACGGTTCACTTTGGCAGCTTCACTTTGCCATTCGCAGGAAAACCGACCAATCGCAGCCTGAATTTCCACCCACTTCAACTTGGACGGTGTTCGATGCCGGCTGATAAACGAC